>BMAO01023107.1:0-33792 GCA_019973975.1 Trichonephila clavata | reverse complement strand
ATTCTTCTTGCATGGAAGTCACAATCTCGTCATCATTTAGCATTTGAAATCTACAATCTTCTACATCGCATGCCATCCAAGTTTCTACATCAACAAAAGAGCACGTATACACCCCCTCACTTGGAAACAAACTGACCTAATATTCCGCCCAAGTTTTTATCAAATCACGCAATTGAAATTCTCCAAATATCCCTCACAATTTCGGTTTTCCCTTCACTTTTGGCCTCAAGGAAATAAATGGTGAGCATTGCACTGTTCAAAAACGCATCTGGACTTTGGATCGGATATTTGACGCTCCGGATAATAAAATTTCGGATAAATGACGCTCTACTGTATAAATAATTACAGTCTATTTAACGAAGTCGCTAAATCCCGAAAAAAAAGTTTGTTATATAGAGGTTCATCTTTCAATATACTTTATAAACCACATAAAGCAAATTTTAAATTCATAAACACTATATATTTTTAAAAAAGTAATCATTCACATCTTTTTGTAAATTAATATCTATTTATTTTATATATCTTACCCATAAAAAAAAAAGACTGCAAGGAAAAAGAATGTCGAGGAATACCAACAATAAAAAATAATTTAATATTAAAACTAATGAATTTTAAGAACATTTTCTAATTTAAAGCATACACAAGTAATTTTAAACATGCATTATTTTACAACATTTATGTATCGGGGATGTTTTTAGTGAGCTGGACAATGGGGGTTAAAGGCCCAGGGCCTTGCCCTAAGGGGGGTGGGAGCTCGTTTCGTTCTCGACTTTGTCTTAATAAGATTATGATTCAGATAATTTTAATAATCAAATATTTTTTCCGTATATATTCTCCGAAAAGCAGGGAATTCCAAACTGCATGTCAACTGGCAAAAGTGGTAAAACTGTATTATTATGGGATGACCGTTGTCCATGTCTAGGCCTAGGCTTAATACCATAAACCTTCATTCAACTCATTTAGTCGAAATGCAGCCATCGGTCGAGCCGTTTTGTGCCTACTATTTTGAGATTGAGAGTAGTGCACATTTGTTTCAAATTACTGTTTGAGCGAATATTTAGCAATGCATGCTATATACTATCTACCCTTAAAGATCACAGGTAGGGCCTACTTTTGCATAGGGGCCCAGGGCCTCAAAGAGTCTTAAGACGTTCCTGGTTAAAGGTTGCACTTTGATGAAACGCCCAGAATTTTGTTGCTCTCGGCGAGTTAAGCACTTAATAAAACCAGTTCAAAATTTATGGCCACTATAAATTGCGTTAAAAGAGGGAATAACTTGAAATATCCAGAAATACTTCGAAAATAGCGAGAGAGAAAAAATTGAATCACAAGAGAAAAAATTCGTTGTATAGAAAATATACTTCGCTATTGGGAAGTCGTTTTACGAAGAAAATCGCGAAATGTTCTTGGTTCCAATAAAAAGTTCGCTATTAAAGATATTTTTTTCCCAGCAACTTCATTCAAAATGGAAGGATCTCAGAGATACGCCAACCGTTCACTCGAATGGCACGTGTTTCAGATGACGTCATCAAGATACCTTCCGAGAATCCCCTTTTGTTTTGTCAAAATGGGGGAGGACGGATCGATACGAAAGGGACGATTTTATCACTCCGTAATCTGTAATTCAATCAATGTTAGGTGTGATTATTCTCTGTCAAATGGATGAAAAATATCTTTAAACTAATTTAATCTTTCATTTGTACCGTTAAAAAATGGCAAATGAAAGATTCATCTACATTAAATCAGAATTTTTACTCAAAAACCAAAGGAAACAGTGCAAGAACGGAATATCCATCATAATAATCAATAATTATAGTGTAAGCTTTTCCGAGAAGAGAGCATCCCGCCGTTGCTATGGCAACCTTGCTTCTCAACAGGTTTTTTGGTCTATTTATAGAGGGTTGCTTTGAGTCTCCGTCGCCATTTTGATTTGGGTGTATGATGGATATTCTATCGGGGTAGCGATTTTTTTATTTTATTTTAAATCTTTTTTTAGTTACTTTTCCTGGAACATAAAAACATTCGTACTACAAAGGGGGGGGGGAGATTCTTCATTAAATATTGCAATTATTTTCGCTAATTTGGTTAAAATTCAAAAATTACTTAGGAATACTTTTTTTCAGAATGCAGGAGGTGGGGCTATATAAAAATAAAATTGGTAAAAAAACTTTTTCATTGTTGTTTTAAAACAGCCAATAAAGTAATAATAGTCTAAATATTATGCATTTACCAGGATTATAATAATTTATTTTTGTAAAACCAGGATATATAAAGTATTAAACTAATAAAATAAACTTAACACATTAAAACAAAATAACATAATCAGTGATGCACACAGAAGTTTTTCAAGGGGCGGGGGTCGAGAGTCCACCGTTTTCGTATCAAATCCCAGTAGGCAGCCAAGCATATTCTTTTGATTTTGTCGATTGTCGGGAACAAAAAATAAATTATCGAATAAATAGTTAGCATTAATTTACAAAATAAATTATTCAAAACAAACACTTTATCAAATTTTACGTACTATCAGGGATGTAATTACCACCGCCCCCGAGCCACAGGGGTCCCAACATGTGTAAGCAAAAAGTAAAATAGTAAGGGTGCCCTGAAAAGGGGCTCCCAAGGAATTTTTGATACTGGGCCCACTCAGAACTAGCTACGTTATTCATGATTATAATCAATCGAGAAAAAAAAATCAAAAGTGATGGGAGGGGGGGCTCCGAACCCGTGGACAACCCCACCCCTTGCGTGCGTCGCTGAAAATAATATTTTTTTTTATTTAACGCTAGCTTAGTTGTTAACCACATTTGTGGAAAAAAAGTTAAAAAAAAAAAAAAAAAAAAAAAAAAAAAAAAAAAAAAAAAAAAAAAAAAAAAAAAAAAAAAAAAAAAAAAAAAAAAAAAAGGAGGAAACAAAATATGTTAACTTTAAAAAAAACCACTGAAACCATTTTTAACTTCACTCAGTGGCGCAACAGCCCATGAGGGCAGAGGCCTACTGGGCCCAACTTAGTATACGTGACCTTGGGCTCTGAGGTGCATGAGCAGATGTTCCGGTCAGGTGGTCAGAAACCGCTTTTTATTGAATTATAATTTCAAAATTATTGATAGAGATAATTGTTAATAATAGATCGATTAAATGATAAAGTATTTTATGGCGGTATTTCGACAACACGGTATCATTTATTTATATTGCGGGGGGGGGGTCAATTATTTAACTCGGCCACTCTATGGAAGCTGAGATACCGGAGGGCCGTATCTTTTTAAAATGATTGCATCTCAGAAAAGATATAGTACCACAAAAATCAGTAAATATAAGCTTATGGCAGTTTTATTCAATGTATTTATTATTTACAAAATTTATGAGAAAGTGCTTCCATAATAAAGTAAACAGTTAAATTACGCATGGAAACATTCTAAAATCGTTTATTTTCTCATTGTATACATGGAGAAATTTTCAAAACGCACATACATAAGTCACTGCTACTCATCGTAATCCGAAGCACTCATTTTCCTGTGATGAATAAGTTCAAAATCGCTTTCGTCACTTGTAGAAACAGTTTCCATTGATTTGTTTTTTGGCACTATAAAGTAAGAGATAAATTTTTGCGACGAGAAGGTCAGTTGCTTGTAAATGTCATGATAACCAGATATATGTACGTGATCGAAGCTCTTTTTGAAATTTCCTATTCCTTTCGGTTTGATTGATTGATTGATTTTGGGGTTTATTGGCGCAAGAGCCGATTTCGGCTATACTGCGTCAAACATTTGTTTTAATATCTGTGGTCTAGACGGGAAGAGAAAGAAAGAATGAATTGAATGACAAGAAAGAGGGTCGAAAATAGAGAAGGATCACTAGGGTACCCCGGGTTCGTGAAGCCCGTGTTTACCAAAGACAGTAAACCCCTTGGGAAAAGGAAAAGATCACTAGGGCACCTCGGGATTGTGACACCCGCACTCACCTAAAGAAGGTGAACCCCCTGAGGGGCCTATTCCTTTCGGAATTGACATTCTGTTTTAAGAAAATGCTTTTCCAATTTGTTGGAAAGCTGTATCTCTGCATATATTTTATCCGCTATCAAAGAATCCGGTTCTTCTTGTTTGTTTTCAAAATCTATCAAATTATTGATAATGCCCCTGTTAATGAAAGTTTCGTCTTTAATTAATCACGGGCTGCTGACACGTTAAGAGAAAACAACTGAGCATGCAATGTCGGGAGACTGTTTATAACAAAAGAACAAAGCGTCTTGAATAGTATATACGTACATTGCAGTGGCGTAGCGTACACACTTGACTCTCGGGGGGGGGGGGGTTCAAGACTCTACGGAGCCCAATGTCTGACTAACCCAAGTACGTATTTACCCAATTTATAAAATATTAAAGGCGAAGTCTGACTTTGCAAGGGGCCCTTGCATTCTCCGATCGCCACTGGTACATTGATAAAAAAAAAACATTACAGTGTGTGGCGCCATAGCCGTTAAAATTCATATACCTCATGAAAAAAAGGCACAAAAATAAAATCGCATAAAAAAAGGACCGCACAGAAACAGGTTCTACTGTATTTAGATTTCTGCCTTGGCAGGCCGCAAAAAAACTCTTTGAGGGACGCTATTTGCCCTCCCCTGATTTATACAAAAAGCAACTATACGAACAAAAATATTTAAGTATTAAAAGAAAATTTTTATTTGATATTTAATAATATAAATTTACTTTCAGTAAAAATCAGATAGAGTCTTTGTTCCGGGTGTAACGTCGTGACAGGGTAGCGTATTCAATCACACAACTATAAGCATTAAAAATAATTTTTATTTCCAGAATACGTAAATATTAGATGAATTAAAACTATACACATCATGCACAACGCCTCCATCATTTTGTTTTGCTGGGAAGAAATAAATAATTAAAGTCACTTTCAAGTGTTAGTCATAATCGCCCAGCCGGTGTTTTGGGTATCCGCTCCACGTTCCTTCTCCGGGCATCGGATCTCCAGAATTCGGAAAAAAACGAATATTTCTACCGCGGGCATTCGCCTCACGCTTTCTTTTTAGTCCCTCAGGATCAGGGGTCAGAAACCGCCAAGGGGCTTCTTTTTTCTCCTCTCTCTCGCAGGATCAAGTCTCGTGAGTCGATCCCTTCTTTTCTCGAGTTGACCCTTTTAAACTCCAGGGGCGGGTCAACTACACACCCCTAGTCATCTCTCATTGGCAGGCCCCAAAGTTTGGCACCCAGCACCTCAATCTCAGTAGCTTACCCCTGATGCAGGCCGAACAAGGGCTCTGGTCCCTCTCTAATGTTCCCGCGACAAAGGCTTGTCCAACATCTTGTTTATAACCCACCTCGTTGCCATTCCCTCTTTGAAGTGACCTGCCGCCGTCCTCCGAGGCGCCAGTCTCCTAAAACAGACAAGTACTGCCTATGGACGCACAATACAGCTATGTCCCATCCATTGTGCCCTCAGTCACACTGACGTCGACAGTCTAGAAGCCAAACAAAGGACAATGACGCCAAAGTCTCTGTCTCCAACCCACAACGCGGGCCACCTGCTTTCCATATGTCAAACTCGACATGTATAGAAGGGTGTGAGTCATGTCCATGCTACGTCGTTACACGGGCCTTTATCGCCTCTTCCAACATTTGTCCTATCGGTAAGATGGAATCACTGACAAGAATACTTGCGTGCATTAACACTTTGTGGAGGCTCTGAGGCGAGTGGTACCAAGGATATATTGTTACATAAAGCTTAACTGTGACCAGGAAGAATTCTTTGATCTTCTGTGCATCCCTTTTGTGCCCACAAGTTATAGTGGTCAGCACAGGAAGTTATCTAATCTGGATTTCATCAATCCCTCTGATTAATAAGGCTATTACTGGGTTTCAGAAGAATGCTCTAGCAGTATTACCGTCATTTGTAGTTCCAAAACCGCCAGCTTTTGCAGCATCAACGAAATTCCCATTTGGCGCCGAAGTTTCCTTGCACTTCCTTTTTGAGTGCATCCACTACGGATCTATCAGCCTTCATCATGGACCATTTTTTTTTTGTATCCAACCTAAAAGATATGTGTAGAAGGCAATAAAAACATTTTATCCAGGCATGCAAGCTGCATATGCCCAGTTTCACATTCCTCGCAACTATTTGTCTGGTTTGCATAGCCTCCAGTCATTCATGGAGCTGGGCTGTAAATGGCACAAGTGAGAGTTTTGAGAAGAGGAATGTGCGCCAGCAAGCTACATATGCGTCAATCTATCACTGTCAATGACAAAACTGAGCCGCAGCTGTAAACATTGTTCTAACGTCACTGTGCTGGGTTGGAGACGGAAGATTTGGTTTTTGATTTTTTCAATTTCAACGCTTTGCAAATGTTTCCCTTTGATGAAACGGAAAAATAGCGATCCATACTGTTTGAAAAATGTTTTATTAATACTGTATACGCAGTTACAAAAATACATCTAGTGGTTCTCACTCGTCCTTTTATAGAGAGGAATAAGAAGGCTGAACAAATGGTTATAACAATACGAACGACCAACGCTGGAAAAAAAAACTTTGGAGATTGCAAGGGATAGCAGCTAAATTTGGTATTAAATTAAGTGTCCATATCTACTCTATGTTATTTAAGTGTTACAGTGATTAATCCGTGTCAGTCTCAAAAGTTCTAGTCCATTAAGCACATAAAGCCGCCATACGTTTGTGGGAGTTACATACTGTGCTAAATGTTGTTTTTACGATTTTGAACTTGAAGATACCATTGACCTTTTGCGTTTACTAGACAGACATCAGCAGCCTTTGCGTCTTTCATTCCCAAATTAATTTTCGAAATTTCAGTGTTAACTATATTACAATCAGTGAAGCTATTGATGTTGCGATATATGGCGACTCCATCGGCTTTGCGACTTGATGGTAATGATGATACTGCCACCGATGATGTACTTGCAATTTGTTTGAGCTTAGCAGTATTACAATATGATCTCAGATCAAAACCAGGCACATTCATTGGCATGGAATCTTCCATCCAAGTCTCGCTGATTTCCAAATAATCAGATCGGTTGATGATGGAATCAAAAGAGATGTCTTCAGAGTGCGCGACCAAGGTTTGCGCATTAATGACGGTGATAAGTATAAGACAACGCTGATCAGGAACATTATCACAAAACTTTTTTTTACTTTGGCGACTAGTGTCGGCAACGTATTTTGGGCCAATCTCTGGTACTCCTCTCGTGCCTCTCTATTTTAGTAGACGCCAGACCAAATCCGTGATGAAACTTGAAAGTATTATTAAGCAGAGGAAAATGTTTTTCTTTTGTTGGTTTCAATGAACGCAGAAACCATAGACGACCACACACTTATGTCCGAATGGATTGTTGATTAAACGTCGTAGTGAAACCTGCACTAGCTGCTTCCCAATGTTTCTTCATAAACGACGATCGTACACAATCGATACCTACACAGTCCGGTGTCAATATAGAAGCGATTTCATTATCCACTTGCATAATTTCAATTGCACCAGCTGTAGATGTATTGACACCGTCGTTGATCCGCTCGGCTGCATTCATTCTTTTACGTTCCCAGCACTGCTTGGTCATATGGTTTTTATTAGTACTATTCGATTACTCTTGAGAAGCCCTTTCCAACCATATATGATTTCTGATTTTGGATTTTGTTTCTTGACGCGTAAAGGCCGACATTATATATTTTTGATAATACTTTTTTTTATTTTAACACTTATTATATTCACTCACTTTTTTACACTAATGTTTCATATACAATCGATAGATTTTGATGAGAGCTGGGACGATTGAAACTAAAATGAACGTCGTATCCGCTGGCTTAGCTAGCTCTGAATGGGCCCTGTATCAAAAATCCTTCGGGGCCCCTTTTTTAGATGAGATAGTACTGTTAGTGGGACTGTAGTTACACATGTTGGGTTCCCTGTCGCTTGGGGGCCTCGCATCATTGATATGGTGGTAGCGACGCCCCTTGTCGTAGCGTCTCCTAGTCAAAAGTTATACTAAATGAAAATCTCGATACGCAGCAAAATGACTTCAAAATGGCGGCGCTTCCCCCTTCATCATGCACGATGCGTCACAGTCCTTACTTAGCGTAATGAATTCTTCGATCCTTTAGCTATTCAGTGGTATAATTGAATTTTGGATGGAGGAGATAATAGAGATATGAAACTGCAACACCAAACTGTATCCCCCGATTTTATTATCATTCGTTTTTTTTAATTGCCTCCCACTATGAAAGCAAATATAAAGACGTATTCATGTCAAAAATTCTGGATACAGGCATCACATAATTAACAAAAAAATTAAATCCTTTCAGCGTTGTCGAAATGAAACATCAATATCTCCTTTCCACCAAACCAACCGGAGATGCTATCACCAACAGTGTTGGCGAGCTTGGCTTAGCTGGGAACGCCAATATGCCAAAAGGGGTTAACGTAGGAGCCTCCTTAGAGGCAGTCTACTTATTGTTGTGTAGGAGAGAGGGGTGCTTTTTTCTTTAATAGCGGGGTCAACGTCCCCCATAATAAACCTTGGATTGGAATCGTAGCTATTTGTCGTTCTTCAATTTTCGTTTCGTACACCTCTCTCCCTCTTTCGCCACAAACAGAAGAAAAATAAATTTAGTAAATTAAAGTCAATGTGGGCTTAGTAATCGGCGTCTAAAACTACAAACCCCCAAGCAGTAATAATTTCAAATCTAATTTTGAAGACCTTTCACGTAATGGACATAAAAAAATACAAATAGATAGCACAGCCACCTTAAAAATATTAACCAATCCTTATTTAACCATAATGGTCGAACTATTTTGTAAAAAATAGGCATGATGAATTGATGCTTCCAAGTAAAACACGACTTTTTTACAAGACGGAAAGAACCAACATGTGGAGATCAAAATGTAGATTTAGAAACTCGCGGAAGAAGATATTTGTTGTAATTAACAAAATAAAAAAAAAAGAAATACAAAAGAGAACTTATGACTGCAAATGCTATTTTTAAATAAATTTCTTATCTTTCTAAAGGTATACATGCCAAAACTTTTTTTAAATGCTGACATTAAAAATTTGCGTTTTTATTTATTTATTTATTCTATAATGTTGCAGAGAGAGAGAGAGAGAGAGAAAATTATTTATCAAATGAATAAGCCAAAAATTCTCAATGTTTGTGAATTCTCAAATACGATTTTATATATAATTTCTTGTTAATATTAATATTTTCTCTCTCCTTCAGATGGAACTAGACGGAGTTTTTGAGTGTTGATAAGGAAGAAATGCAGACATAAACAAATAAAATTTGATTTTAAAAAATTTGTTTTTGAAGTTACGCAAATTGCAAGAATCTTCGAAATTTATTCTTATTTGTTATATTCTATGGAACGAGACCATTCCAGAAATAAGCTACTTGAAAGTATTTAAAATAATTGTCTATATTCTTCTGGTTTTTTTTTTTTTTTTTTTTTTTTGCTACCTTAATTTACTGTAAAATCGATTTGAAAGGAAATATTAATTTTATGACTTCAGAATTACTATCCTAACTTGAGTATCGAAAATCATTCAAAAATTCGATTTCGTTCAAAAATTTATTTATTTTTGTTATTTAACATTTGCAATTAACATTAAAAACATTATCTACATCAATATTTAATTCGAATAGACTATAATGTTATAAGAAATTCAGATATTACAAATGTGTTTCGAATGCATATCTTTGAAAGAAAAAATAGACGTTCTCTCATGGACAGAACGAATGGGTTGGAATCATAAAAAATAAACTCACTGTTCCGAAGAGAAACAAGTAAAAAATGTGACATGTGTTTCCCGGGGGGATCCATTACTGTTATGTTGAGTTAACATATAATCAAATTTAAATTCTAATGTGTGTGGGCTGCATCTTCCCGATGCTGGGAGATGTTGGCTTTCTTAAAACAGTTCCAGAGAAGTCATTTAAAAAAGTGCTTTATTTTTCACTACGAGGCAGTGGAGCAATGACCTCACTCTTTGCCTGCACATGCAAAAATCAATCCAAATACACGATATTATTTTCTGTGTTTTTAGCATTTGCATTAAAAGAATCATGTGCCATATTTTTTTGAAAAAATTATTCACAAAAAAAATTTGCTCATATTTACTACTATCATTCCAAACCAACAGACAGCAATATGGCGCATACACAGCTAGCTATTCGATTTTGGCGGGATAAATATCTTCCCTAATCCATACTTTCCCTAGCTTCAGTTCTCCTTCCACCCGCTCCACCTGCTCATTAATAGACCAGCTCATTTCCATTCAGTTTATAGCCGCTAGTGCCTGCTCAAGTTCGGAGTGTCCGAAAAAGTGGTTTATATCATGGGGGGGGGGGGCATGACGTCATTCTACCCCAGCGCCGTTCAAAGTACGGCTATTTTCACAACAATTACTATGTGGATATACCCCATATGTTTATTCAGTGTGAAAGCACAACTTGTTTCGTCTGCTCTTTTGATTTCCTCAATGTCTATGCTACAGGAGTGGATCGGGACAGCGCTTTATGCACCCAGATAGTTTTTTTTTAATAAACATATTAATTCCATATTACATAACAGATGCTACCGCCATCTGTTATGTAATATGGAAACTAAAATAATTGAATAGTCCTATACTATTTTTGTATTGCTGTATTAGTCGAATTATTTCTGCTTTTTGTTCTTATTGCATTTTATTTACATTTTGGATAATTTTTACTTTTCATTTCTTGTTATTTTTTGCTTTATTTTATCAATTGTTTTATTATCTTTCTTGTTATTTTAATTAGTTAATTTGTTTTTTAATTTTCTGTAATCAGCTTTTTTATACTTATTGTTTTCTTAAATGGAGACTAAAATAAACGTACATAACAGAGACTTAATCTGCTCATTTTGCATGAAACAAAAACTTATAATGCCCGCAATTTTTTAATATGTTATTTTCCAATGTATTTCTACATTAAAATACTATTTTAATTCAACATGACTGAAAATGTTTTTTTTTTAAATTCGACATATAATTTTGCAAAATATTGATAGCATTTGTTACGACAAGATTACACACACACACTCTCAGCTTTATCATTTAACTATTAGCATAAATATGCAATTAAAATATGATAACCAGGAGATTTTATATTTGATTTTAATACATTGTAATGTGTGTGTTGAAAAAAATAGCTTAAATGTTGTATTAATATAATATTAATACATGAACATTATATTATATTATATTGAGAAAGTTATTCTTAGAAGGTACTTTTAAAAAATTGATTGATAAGTTGATACATTACTTAATTCTTTTGAAAAAGAATAGAATTTTTAATGTACCTGTTATATAAAAATTTAGTTTATTTTTCTAATATTTTATGCCTTAATTTTTCTTCACGCAAAGCAAAAGTGTAGATATTTTAATGAAAGTTACTAGGCTTTTTCTGTCATATTTATTTTTTATACAATAAATTATTTTTCATAAACTAAATTAATTGCAGATTAAACTGAGGTTTTAAAAATAATTATGAGATATATTCACAAAAATAAATAATATTTTGGACTACAAATGGCGCTTACATTGCATTAAAGAAAACTGTCTGAGTGCATATAGCGCTGTCTTGATCCACTCCTTATGCTACTCTTTCCAACTGCAGCGCTCAGCAGAAAGCCGTAAATTACTAACTAAAAAAAAAAAAAAAAAAAAAAAAATTTATCGTTATTCCCGAATTATGTAGAGTAAAAAAAAGAGCAATTGCTTTCTGTTTTATTTCATTTTAACTTTCCGTTCTTCTAGAAATTGTTTACTAATTTTTATATTGCATTTATACAGCAGAAAAATAAACTAATGAATAAGACAGATAATCATTGAAAATATTTCAATCAGTCTTAAAAAATGGCATACCTGTAATAATTCATTTGCTGATGTGCTTATTCGTGCTTCGGAAGTATAAAATCCTTTTGCAATGAAAAGCGATTTAAGAAAAGTACGCGGCATTTATGTTTTTTTTGGAGTGTGTGCGCGCGCGCACACTCACACTCACACACACACACAAAAAGAGATTCTCTTTCGTTTCTTTCCTCTGAACGAGTTAGAAGAAGAGGAAAAGGTAGTATCAAAATATAGCATAGGTTCCCAACCTTTTTTGAACTGACGCCCCTTTTCTAGTGAATATTTCGATACCGCCCCATCCCATTCTAGAGAATTAAAAGTGTACATAATACACACATGGTGAAAACAAGAATTAAATTTTTTTTAAATATATATTTTCTATTATAGAATATATTTTGTAATTTAATTTTTTTATGAAGCCCCAATTTTTTTAGCGCGTTTTTCACGTAGTGGAACAAAAGCGCTATTAGGACGCAAATTTCGTCTTCGTTCCATATTTTGTCGTACCTTTTTCTCAGCCAATAAGCAACCAATTGACCTCGGGTTTTTGGCATTTGGTCGCATTTGTGCCCTAGATGAGCCGAATCGTATTTAAATTTTCCCATAGTTTTCCCGAATTTTCCTAATCTGACTGGGAATTCTTCGAAAACTTCTTACATCAACACGCCATCTGGTTTACTAGTTCAAATGTGATCTTGTGCGGAGATTTCAATGACAAAGATTTGACTAATGCAAACGGTACATTAAGAATATATTTGAAAACGGAATTTGACCTCGACATGCTATCACCACCTGAACCCAACAACTGATTCTGGCACCACTATCGCGATGCAATCTTTGGAAAATTGACTGACTACACCATCAGTGTTTACGTATACGAGTCATTCTTTTCATTCCATAAGCCTTTGTTAGTTAAGCTAAATAAACTTTAAGTAATGTAGTAGTTAAGTTATTATTAATTGCATATACTTTTCCTTGTTAAACTTAAAATAATAAATACATAGAAGCGAGTTTTATGCCTAGACAAGGAGTTAAGTCACCTTGTCCGGGCTTCTGTAAAAAATATTTTTTTGTGATTTTTTTATAGTGCTGATACAGATTTGTGTCATTATTTCTTTTCAGCTCAATAGTAGTACATTTAGAGGAGTGGTACAGTACACACACACTACTTTCTGTTAGTAAAAAGTTCATTAGTTGCATTATTGTAAAATACAACATGTGTAAAACGCGCTAAAATTACTTGGCCATGCCAATGATTGATATCTTGTTTTACTTGCGAATCTGAAAGAGCTATTGCCACATGAAAGGATATTGTTGGAGAGAATTGAAAGGCTACTGAATTTCTTCTTCATTTAAAAGAGTGGAATAAAAGTTTTAGTTTTCCTGTGTTATAAAGGCAGGCAGGGATTTTGATTATACGAAGTAATTCATAATAAACTATTGCTTTCAAAATAAATATAAATCGACAGTTTCAGCCTTTAAAGAATCACACGTTAATTCCTGTTTAACGTATTTGTTTCTTGGATAATATGAGTAATGAAATGCAGTGGACGGAACATTTTTTCCTACTGCTCACAGACAAAGACAGCACGTGCACTACAGAAATGAAAATGCACTATATCATTCAATTTAATGTAGGTCTGAATGTAATGAATGTAAGTTTTTCATCCACTTCTCTCCCGAACTACCCGAAATATGTGAATTTTCGTACATGTGATATAGAAATGATTTAAATACATACAATCAACATAAGGTAAAAAGTATTAAAGTTTATTTTTGTTAGTTTGTTATGGAACGTTTGGTTCTATAACGTTAAAGTATAGAAATTTGCTGCAAAGAATTCGAAGAATATTTTTTTATTCCATTAGGCTTAGCTGAGCCAACATCAAATCGTTGTAACTAATCTATATCAAAATACGGACTGTTGCCAATCTGGTAAACTGAAAAAGGTTACAAAGAAATCGCCTCCAGATTTACAAATATAAATAAACATACATGGTATAAATATAATATTGCAAGTATAAATATAAATATAAAATTATTAAACTAATCTTTAAAATTAATTATTTTTCAAATTATGTATATAATGTTCTATAATTTTATTACATTTCTGTTTGTTTATTAACTCACTTGGCTTGAGCGACCTTTAGTTGGCAACGAGTTGAATATTTGTCTCAACAAGTACATAATCAGCGTGTTTTTTTAGTCTTTTTTAGACTACATTTGGTTAATCTGCCCAAGCTCCTCCGTGCCATCTGAACGCCCCCTAATTTTCTCTGGATCTTTTAATGCCCCCCTGAAAGCCTCAAACGCTCACAAGGAGGCCTTATCGCCCACGTTGAGAACCTATGAAATATAGCGTTTAAATTAGATCGTGAAATGTTCTATTTGAACTGTATTCAAGCGTTCATGTGCGAAAAATGACTATGTGCCTAATTGTGAGCATTGGAATAACTTTAAAATATTTGAATAAAAAAAAAACCGCGCGAAGTAAAAAAAAGAGGAAAGAACAACTTTGTAATGATTATTTTACTAATGTGCTGCAGATTTTAAATCTGAAGCACAAACCATAAAAAGAAAAAAATATTTATTTTTCAGTATGTTCAAAGTTGAATGTTAAAGTGCCTTAAAGCATAAGTTTTCTCGCGCTAGAGAAAGGTCTTAGCCCGCTTTATACACACAGTCCAAATTTAAGAACTATTGCAGCTGTTTATAAAAATGCAGCTATTTGCATGCAATACATGTGTAATTACTTATTCAACACCTGTAGATCGGTGTTCTAATGCCTTTAAAAAAGAAGACTAACCTCTCCTCACACATGGCATGGTATGGAAGCGACATCCTCGTCACCGGTACATAGTTGGAAGACCTTATGAAAAAACCAAAGCATTACGATAATGAATTAATTTTGAGAGTAATTTCTTTGTTTTTTTAAAGCCGATTTCGAAATTTTAATTTTTATACACGTTGCATTTTTCATATTTAAAGCACAAACCACAGAAGGAAATTCCGAAAAGACTTTTTTGTAAAACAAATTATAAGAGTGCCTATTGTGTTTGTTTTCCAACATTAGACAAAAATTTTATCCAATTGGATACTGATGCGGCGCTCCTTTTATTAGCGCGTTTTTCACGTAGTGTAAAAAAAAGCGCTATTAGGACGCAAATTTCGTCTTCGTCTTCATCCTCGTCTTTGTCTTCGTTCCGCATTTTGTCGTAACTTTTTCTCAGCCAATAATTAACCGATTGACCTCGGGTTTTTGGCATTTGGTCGCATTTGTGCCCTAGATGAGCCGAATCATATTTAAATTTAATAATTTTAAAAAAAAAATTTTTAATTTTTTTTTAAGTATAGTACTACTTTCTGTTAGTAAAAAGTTCATTAGTTGCATTATTGTAAAATACAACATGTGAAAAACGCGCTAAAATTACTTGGCCATGCCAATGATTGATATCTTGTTTTTTTTTAAATTGACTTAAGGTATCCGACTACGTTCGGAGACCTATTTTTTTATTTTTCTAAAATTCACTAAAAATTTTACATTTTTAATTTCATTTTTTGCACTATGATAAAAAAATACAGTTATAAATAATATACATACATTAAAATTTACAAAAATTTAAAATTTTAAGGAAATTTTAATTAAATTTTTTTAAAGGCTCTATTTTTAAAAATAATTTATATTTTACAAAAATAATTGCTGCAGCACATTTTTCAAACACATTTCTAGAGGTTGTACTACAAGTTTTAAATTATTTTCTTTTAATCAAAAGTTATAGCTAATCGAAGCTACAACCTATGAATTTCATTCAAATTTTCGATACTTTTATAAGGAAATCCAACTATAAAATCACTAAAAATTGTTCAATTTCTTAGCTGGTAGTCCAACCTCTAGATAATACTATTAATAACATTTGTGTAAAATTTCATACAAGTATCTCTATTGGCTCTTTAGATATCACATTTGAAATATTAAGAAATTTACAAAAAAACAGTTTTGAGAAAAATGCATTTAAACTTTATAAATGTAATTTCAAAACAAAATATCACAAGTATATTACTAAAACTCTAATGATTTATATTTAACACCTCCACTCCTTGGTATTTTGTTAAATTTTCACTTTCTTTGGGCCCTATATTTTTTTTCTGGCTGATTTTTAAAAAGGCAAAGAATGTTGTTTCGAGTCACTGCGCGAATGATGGCAAGAAATCTGTCATCACGCAGTGTATAATAATTTGCATTTATGCCAAAAGCTTTCAAACTACCTAACAAACAAATAAAAGCTGTGTTAAAAATAATGACAGCAATATGGGTACCCAAAGAAAATGTTTTCAGCTCAATAAAAGTTTCTTTCGGAACAATTTACCAAAAAAACGCGTTAAATGATTTGTTTGTATTTGTGTCACACCGTGGAGGCAATTTTATAATAACTGCTTATCACACAACTTTGTGTATACAGGTTTAACAATATTTAAAAGTTTCATGGAAAGGCTTACACCTTTATTTATATATATTTCTTCCGGTGGCAATTCTTCATTGATATTCACACCAGCTCTCAGCTCCAGTTGGGCATGGTGCATACATGGGTATCTCTCTGATGGAGCCACCGAGAAAAAATGCCGCACTTAGCAGAGATTTGACGTGATTGGTGTTACTGCCATAATAGTTTTGAATTTTATTAATCATAACACTGGTAAGTTTTTCTTTCCCATCGAGGTTTTTCTGGCTTTTTCTAAGTTTTCTTTGCCGAATACTCACTCTTTCTTAGAAGTATCTTAGGCACTCATTTTATGACACTGTTGACATCAAATAGATCTTTAACTAAAAGGTATCCTTGGGAATCACCATCACACACCATAGAAATCAAAATAATTTTAAGATCTCGTGGTATAAAATCATACAAAGATTTTGTACGCACTAACAGATTCCATGATTGAAGTAAATACTAGATGAATGCAGGAACACGCATGTTCGACTAGACATTTAGAATTCTACAAAACTTAGACATCATTTCCTAATCTGGAAGTTTCCCAGTGGCGATGGATAAAGTTGCTATAGAAACTTTTAGAGAAGAATGCCCACGTATTTCTCGTCAACGGATATTCCACATTCTCCAATTGACGTGTTGGAACATTTTGTAATGCTTTTTACTACCAACGCAGCAGCATTCATGGCATCTTTAGCCGTTGATGTAGCAGCAGCCAAGATATTTCTTTCACAAAGTCTATATGCTCTTTTTGCCATACAGGGCATGTTCAGCTTAGCGCGTAACTTTTTCGCAGACAAATGTCATCTTCCAATAACTCACATTCCACAAATAAGTTGCAAATTAATTGAAGTTTGGTTTTTAAGCTTGTTAGTAGCTGAAAAATTGACAATAACAGTACATTTAGAGCATTTTAAAGTCACATTAGAAGTCAGTCCAAACAAGTAATCTTCATGCAGGTACAGATTCTTCTAAAAACAATTGAAGAAACACAAATTGAGAAAAAACATACTTCCCAAAATATTTAAATAAAATTTTCCATAACCTCTTAATGTTCCATTAAAACATTCTTTGTACTGTGAAAAATACTTCAGTGAATCCAGTGTTTGTTCATTACAAGTTTGAATATTTGCTACTTACAATGTTTTTGTTACCAGTCCACTGTTGCATTTTCAAGAAGTTAATTTTATAGTTTTATGAACCATTATAACTTGAATTTTTAAAAGCAGAATGTCTAGAAACAATCAACGATCAAAAATTGTACAATTAAATCGAAAAAAGTTAAGTTTTTAGAAGAAATTTAGGATCAAAATTCGTAAGACACAAATCAAAACAAAAACATGTGAGGTCAGAAGAAACAAATGTTGCCAATCGCAAGAGTCGAATTAAAAGATCGAAATTGTTGCCCCATCAATTAAATAATTAAAAAAATTCTCAGAAATGGTTTTTGAAATTATAATGGGTTGAAACTGCAAAAATTATCGGTAAAAAGCATGTTAAACTTCGGTAAAAGCTTCCGGTTTCGAATGACAGCTGTACAAATATTTTAAACATCTGTAACTTTTTTTCTAATTATCGCACAGACAAAACAAAGACAGATTTAGAAAGCTAATTGCTTGAACTTTAAAATGGTAAAATAAAAAGAAAATGTGATTTTTGACCGAAAATGGCATTTTCAACGTAGTCGGATACCTTAAGTTAACTAGCATCGTAAAAAATCACCCTGGTTCGCTTATTCAAACTTTTAGTCCGCATCACAATAGTGGTTAGTACTTTCTTATCAAATTCAAAGATAACGCAACTCTTAATGAACATACTCAGATTATAAAATTAAATTAAATTAGTTTATTACATTACTAGATTACATTTCAAATTTAGGTTTTAAATTAAACACATGTAAAATTGAAAATTAAAGAAACATTGAATAAGAGTTACGATATCCACTTATCTGAAACGGAGGCAAGTAATGGAGGCGGCTATGGTCTCGCGGTCAGCGAGACTTCAAGTTTCTCTTTCTTAATGTGAGAAGTCAAGAGTCAAAAGATACAATAAAATTGTCGCGGGCGCTTTTTAAGGGAGGGCAAATCTCTCCATTTGTGCCTACACGCACTATTTCCCGGGGACCCCCAAGTGGTCAGATCCCCAGGCGCAACGTTACAGTTTCCATTAAATTTATGTGGTTATTCACCCTTGAGTCCCGGCGACATCACCCGGGTCCCCGGTCTAAGGAATTTCAATGAATTTCAATAACATCCTGTAAACAAGGGGAATACACAAATTACGAATTGTTTGGGGACCATCCCCATTGCCAGCCTCCCATCAATACATACAAAAAATAAATAAATGAACAACAAAAAACACACAGCTATTTATAAAATTTTATCCATTTACTCATAGAATAAATATGATTTGCATTTTTAACACTTATATTGCCAAGGAAATAGATGATACAATTATCACATGGCGTGGCGTGGAAGTTCGGAGTAGAGGTAACATCCTCGAACCAGAGCGTAGCTAGAAGACTCTCCTTAACGAAATAAGAAGAAATTGTTCGGCAATCAATTCGATATTACACTACGTTTTTGAGCTATTAGAAATGCAGGCTTGAAATTTGGTAGACACGTTCCTTTTATGAAGTAGAGGTTCACTTCAAAGAAGGTTTTGTGAAAATTGACCCCTAAAAGGCATCGTGGGGCTTAAAAGGCGTTATACATAAATATTTCCGTGTTTGAACTATTAGGGCTTCTGGCTTGAAATTTGGTATTAACGTTCCTTTAATTGAGTAGAGGTAAGCTACAAAAAAAGTCTTGTAAAAATTCACTCCTAAGGGGCGTTGCAGGGTTTAAGGAGTGTTCGAGGTAAATTTTCCGTTTTTCAACAATTACACCTACAAATTTTAAATTTGGTAGAAAAATTTAAAAAAAAAAAAAACTCTTAATGGGGAATAATCGTCACGTGTTTTTGTCGTATCATTTATTTTAATCAAAACACATTTATCGAAATAAAATATGTCTTAAATATTTAATTTGTAATTTTTCTCTTTTTTGAAAAAATAATATTGATGGCTGGAATAGAATCGTGTGAGAATGTAAATTCACAGGCTAAAAAACACAGTAATAAATTCGATGAGATATAAAGAATGCATGCCTGTATAGGACAGGTTTTTAAAAATGTTCTACTTTATTGGAATGAAAAAATGGTGGAGAAATATTTTTATGGAGAAAATTTCCATTTAAAAAAACATATCGATTAATTTTATGGAAAAATTTACGAAAATGTGAAGTCGAAAATAGAAGAATCAATCGATTTAATCTTTCCTCTCTGAGAAAAAAAAAGCACAAACGAACGTAAACTATTCCTTCTTTATTGTTACGTTAAAATTAATTATTTTAAAGTACTATTCATTTCGATTCGTAGGATTTCGGTTTAAATTTCAATTATTGTATGGTAATTAAACTTTTTCTTCTCACAAAGAAAAATTCGTAAAATGATTTAGGATAATGCCTTGAGAGAATTATATGTAACAATTTGAGTTAGGGGGGACACAATCGATTTAGACAAAAAAAAAGACATTTTTCTTTAGACTTTGAATAAAATCCAAACGATTACTGTAGCTATTACAGTTGTTGTAGCTATTACAGAAGTTGATTAATTTTAGAAATAAAAAAAGTTAACAAACGCACACAGTCGTTCATAAAATGTACTGCCCATTTAAATTTATAATTAGGAAAATATGAAAGCTTTAAGCATGTGACCGTAAGCTATTTTGTGTAGAGAGCTACATATTAGTATTTAGCAACTATTTAGCCTCGGAAAAAATCTACTGTGTATTAACATTTTTGAAGTGAAATGGAAGATATATATTTACAAACGACAGGAAACTATTTAAAAGCATAATTCGGGTTTTTTCCCACTGATTATCTTAAAAAACACGGAAAAAGTCTTCTTTTCTCGATGTGATAGGTATTTATTAAAACGGAAAATAAGCTCTTTTTAACGCATTGTCAGTTCAATAATATTTATTGAGGTTTTTCTTAGGAGGCAGTATAGAGGAGAAATAAGATTTTTTTTTTAAGTGATATCTTCTTTAGGCGCGTTTTGCTTAAGAGTAAAATTAAATAAAGCGTCAGGTTCTGGTGAATTAAGCTATTCGGTTTTTTTCGGCAAAAGTCGGAAATCGTGCTCGGATCGGTGGTTTGCGCATAGTTTTGAATTGAAAACTCTTCAGGCACATGTTTTATTTTTAAGGAAACCTTCTTTGTAAAAGTGTTACTAATTAACAAAAATATAAATCTTGTTATTCGACTAAAAATAATAAACCAAATTCTGATACTAAAATCTTATATTTTTATCACATCAAATCAAAAACAATCAATTCCAGGCATCTCGAATTACAAATAACCATTGAATTTAAAAAGGATTCATTACGCTATAGTTAATACGATGCTAACTGCAAGCAATCTACACTGCTGAGCCACCATGTTCACAGTGTCATCAATTTTAAGTCCATTTGTTGATTTTTCAAAAACTCCAGGTAATCTCTTCAAACTAATTACCCCTGAATTTTCCTAGAAAAGCCATACAAACTTGGAAATATTTAAGAAATTAAAGAATCCTTCCGATGTTTTAATCAACACCTTTTTGCTTGCAGCTCAGAAAATTTTTTTCTTTAGATCTTTCTCTTTTAATTCTTAGTATCACTTCAGCAAGCCGTAACGACCTTCTTCATTATCAGCAGTTATCTTCTAAATAGAACGACCAGAGGTGATTATGCTTTGATGTCTGAGTGTATGGCTTAAATTTTTTCTTCAGTTAATACCTTCCTTGATTTCTCCTCTTTAGAATGCAATTTGCGGAAATTGTGGCACTTATTCGCTCGATTGCATAAAACAGATATCGGCAAACCGCACATGCGGCTCTCTGCATGGATAATTGCGGCTACTCAGACTTATAGCTATATGAATTATTTAAAAAATTATATCTATTGACAATTATTGATTTCGTTTCGCTTTTTCCTTTATAAATTTCTATTGAAAGGATTTACTTTTTTTTGCGTTCAAAATTAAACATTTAGTTGGCTTAAGATTTCAACATTAAATTGTTTTTCATTGACATAGTGTATTTTTGAAAAGCAGTGAAAACATTAAAATTAGTTCCAAAACAGTAAAAGTCTAATTGGTAGAAATGCCGCAATGGGAAGACACTCCTTAAAAAACAAACGTATCCGCTTATAACAAAAATTATAAATGCCACGGAACTAATCCGCACTCATCCCTGAAATAACATTACAAATTTTGAAGTTTTCACTTCTATCATGTGGTCATTAGCACACACACATTTTTTAAAATTTCAATGACTTTTTTTCTTTTGCTTTTTATTTCAGTAAAAGGCCGAATCCCCCCCCCCCCCCAAAACCCGTCTCTAACGCATATACTTTTACCTCGCAGAATTTTTTACAACCCCGGGACTTTGCTTTCTCTCTTGCTTTGTTTACAACTACGCTCACATATCTCCCTTCAAAACAATTAATGTGTTTGCACTTTCTTGTGATCTTCTGACCCAACGCGCAGGTAGGCTCCTCCGAAATAGATGACTTCCCCCTATAGCTGTGGACATCGATTCTTCCTATTTCGTTCGTCTGTGTTTTCCTCTTCCCGGCAGGAGTTCTATGCTTTTGTTTACTTCCCGTGTTTTCCCGCCTTGAATCACACTCTGCGGAGAAAAGCAATTCGTGAATGGTTGTGAACTTGATATCGTACACAGGAATTCTAGGCAGTGAAAAAGAACGAAAGCTATGCTTTTTTTCTTTTTTATAAAAATAAGTACTAACTACTTTTTTAGTTGTTGACCGAATTTGATAAATTCTTCTCACTTTTTAAGTTAATAATTACTGAAAAAATGGAGGGAAATTTTTTTTTATAATGATTTTATATTTTTTTAAAATTTTTGAGCGCATGTGTTACAAGTTGAACTTGAACCCCAATTTCTATTTTATATGTGGTATGTAAAAAAACAAAACAAAAACGCACACGAGTGGAATGTATTACAAACAAATTTTGCTATATATAACATTGCAGTGGGATTTTTTCCCCTCTCATAACAGCGAATATAACAACAAAAACCTCAGCCGATAATACTGTTTGCTTGAAACTGTAATTTACCAAGTATGTCATCACGACAAAAATTAAAACAAGCCATATAAATTTTGATTTGCTTACGACATAGTAGTGAAAATCAAATTTTCTAACGCTTTAATGTAGTTCAGTCATTGTGGCATCATCAACTACTTCGAGTTTCAAATAAAAATAAGCTTTCATTCATTGTTTCCATGTTGTTCATATTCATTTGTAATTATTGTGTGCATTCGGTTGTCCTCTTTCGAAGCTCTTTGTTTTTCGCAATAAACAAGCATATTGCTGTCAGGTACTAAAAGAATCTGTGTTTATAGAGGAAAAAAAGAATTAATTTTAAGCTATATATAGGTGTGCATCTCAGAAATCACAAAACAAATAATTAAACCCAGAATTATTTATACAAGCTATCTTCAATGGATAATCTTTTGTTATCTATTTCCTCATTTGTTAAGTTGCCCTTTATATAACTTACCGTCGTTTGTGTGAAACTAAAAGAGCAACTTTTTTTAAAATTTGAATAAAAAATTCTACCATCACGATATTTTGATCAAAAATATCTATGAATATATTAACATTTTGCAACATTCAACGCGCGCGAATTCAGCAGGGTTTTTTTTTCGGTCCCTCAACTAAAACAAATTCATTTTTGTCTGATTTTTATTATGAATACGAACTACACTTTTAATATAATAGATTCACTCCATTTTTTTAATTTTTTTATTAAAGAAATTGAATTCGTCTATACTTACTGAATTTATATTTTATTCGACTCAAAAGATATTCTCAATTGAATTCCTGAACTCGTTTCCTTTTACTGTTTCTTTCTTGTAGATTTTGCAAGCCTGTTCCTCGTGTATGTGTGTGTGTTTCCAAATTTTTATTAGCTGAAATGTTTCATCCGTCTAATGTATAGTTATGAATTCATTGAATACAAAAATAATGACAATTAAAATTCTCTTTCATGAACGAATAAATAAACAACTAGTTAAAAGAATTTTTAAATATTATGCATAAGAAATAAAATGTTTTTTATTTAATCATTCGTTTATGTTTCATGTCCATCAAAATTGTATTTTTTCACCGATCAACCCAAAATGTGTGAGGTGAACTCAGGGTGTTTAAAAAGTCGTTTAAGTAGGATGTAAAGGCCTAAGAAAATGATTATCATTTTTCGTCAGGGGTGGACATTAAATCAATCTTGGTCGCCCGCGCGCGGAGGACCACCAAAACATTTTATGGTGACCCCCTAAAAACTAACAGTTAGTAATTATGTAGTAAAATATTCAAAATTGGCTGACAGTATGCAGACTAAATCTTTTCTGAATATAACTATAAGCACTAACTTTAGATGAAAATGTTTTATTTTACAATCCGTTTTGAATTGTTTCGTAACAAATGCATCATTTGATATTATTATATTCGTAGCTATGTTTGCATACCTTGTGTTTTCCTTTAAGGCGATATGGTACCCTTAAAATCGTCAAACGAAAAAAATTTTTATGGGCTTATTTGATGCCTCGAATCTTTATAAACACATGTCTGCAAAATTTCAAAGCTGTACCTGCATTTTTTATCAAATTATGGAGTAATATTTGATGCTGGACTGCAACTACCACGCCCACATTTCAGATTATCTGCTAAAAAAAGAGCCTGATAAAAATGAATGAATTATATTTCTACGGCGCGTAAATGAGACTGACATTATATATGCAGTAACAAATCATTTCAAGAAAGAATTGTGCAATACATGCAAAAATTCTAGTTTGTGTACTGTTTATAGTGGGGGGGGGGGAGAGTAAATGGATTTAGTCAAGATTTAAAAGTTGTGCGAGTTTTTTATGATATTATTATAAATGAAATTGAAACTTCAAAACGGATTCTCTCAAATCACAAATACTAAATCTCATTTTGATAACTCAGATAATTAAAAATCTAATTCGCAAGAATAGAAAATCTTTCCCATGTGTGTGTGTGTGAAATTCAACACTTTTATGATTAAAATATTTTAAGATATTTATTTAAACAAATGCACATATGCAGCTCTTAGATTTTGATATATTTTACCTACAAATTGCTATTTGATGTTGCTTTCATTCGTGTAAAATATTTAACATGCAAAGACCTTTAAAATCATGGAAATAAAAATGTAAAGACATAAACATGTTTTGTACATGTTGTGCATTAACTCTGAAGTGTGTGTATTTTTTTTTTATAATTATCAAGATAAAGTTTTATGAAATATTGATCTTTCGTTCGTTTTATTCTATATATTCTTTATGGCAGTATATTGTTTAATTACTCTACATTTGTGCAATATCTTTTGGTAACCAGTTTTAAATAAGCTAATTAAAATTTCATAAAATTTTCAGACTATTCCATGAATATTATATCATGCTACTCATGGAATGAAAACTTCAAACTCATGTTTCTCCATGTTGAATTTTTGTACATATACTATAATTCAAAACCCTAAGGCTTTTTTGATAATTGAAGTATGGGTTTGAAATATTTGATACATGTTCTGAAATGTATGTTTTGTAAAACTGTGCATGGAATTAGCTGTAACATGTTTAATACTTTTTCTAAAAGATTTCAAAAAAAAGTTTAACTATAAAAAAATTAATAAAAGATTAAAGTGCAGCAGCAGAAAAAAAATCCATGCACAGTTGTATGTAGTATATCATAAGGTACTTGGAAAAAAATTTTGAAGGAAAAGAGAAGTATTTAAGAAAGCCTTCAAAATTTAAAAAGTGTTTTAAAAAGTTCAAAAATTTAAATTTTACGAACATTTTGCAACAAATTAAAAAATATTTGTATTTAGTTATAATAAAATATTAACTCTTTTATAAAATACAATTAAAACCAAATATAAAATATTAAAAATGAAAAAAATTGTGAAGAGGGTACCATATCGCCTTCAAGTGTAAGTTTATTTTATTGTAGTAATAAAGGTATAAGTACGTATATTCCGTATTTATTATTAAGTTACAAGAAATATTGTAGATCTTCTTCTTGGATCACCACACTTACGTCACAGAACCGCAACACATTGATAAAATGAGAAATACCTCGTACCCTCTGGAAAACTTATTTTAATTAATTAAAATAACTTTTCCAGGGTAACTAAATACGCTCCTGATTTAAGATATAGAATAATGCGTTTTAAAATTTTCACCTATCATGCTTAGATTAAAAATTTCCTTTTTCCTCATTAAAACTAAAAAAATAAATTTAATGTTATTTAAGATAACCACAAAAATGTATTTATAGTATTTCAAAAATAGAAATTATTTAAAAGACATAATAAAATTTTAAATGTCAGATAAACTTTTTTTAAAAGTAAGAAATGAGAACTTTTATCTGTCTTTCAAAATTTTTTCGTTTCCGACTAAAATACATGTTTTACAATTTATGGACTTAATTAATTAGTCAAAATTGATATATTTCACTTAAAATGAAGAAGTTATCTTTAGTGACAGTGTATATTTTAAACGTCAACGAATTGCATCTCTTAACTTTAACTCTTTACTGTAAAAAAAACAAGTATTTATTTTTTTATTAAAAATTATTTAAAACATATTTTTTTCTACTTTGGTTGAATTGAAAAAAACAAATAGAACTGACAGTAAATTTAAAATTTAATAAATTTTCTGATGAAACAAACAATATAAGATAGTATTTACAGCTTTTGCAATTTACGTGTGCTGAGTCCTTAACGCTTTTCCCCCCAACTCTGTAGAAAAAAAGTTATATAACTTGATTCTGAATAGCATTTTTTTATTCTAATAATTAAAAACTGCGTTACAGGTCATTCGAAACAAAGAGAAAGCAAAATACAGCTTTAGAGTGATCCAAATCGTTTAGAAACCTACACAAAGAAATTCGCGTCACCATACTAACCAAATTATTGTTTAGAAAACGAAAGTGCAGAAATATAAATATATTTAAAAACTACTTCCAAAAGATTGAATAGTGAAGCAAGTAATCGGTTTAATATTTCTTTCACCTGATGAAGGAAACGCGCAAATCTGAAAACTTGAAAGCATTCAAAGAAAAAAAAAGTAAGAAATAAATGGATCCATTAATTAAAATTCGATGTAATTTTGGCAGCGAAAAATAATTTTTTGTTCATTTTTGTATAATCGTTTGACGCTAGGAAATGAGCAAAAAATAATGCTATTAGGGAAGAAGAGATTCTGTGTCACGGATTATTATATCTCTGCAAATTTTCCATGATTAATATGACTGTTATAATAAACTTTTTTTCCTATTCATCTCTCGAATTTGAACTTCGAAAACAGACAATAAGATGGATATGTAGTCTATGCAACTTCCACCGTTCTGAAACATTCAAATTAACTCCAAAAAAATTAAAATTTGTTTAAAAATTCGAAAAAAAAATCGATTTTCTCTTGATTGTAATGGACTAAATTCATGTGACGTCATAATCACATAATTTTAAACCACGTGTTTTTAGCCAATCAAGTTCAAAAACACATGTGACGTCATAGTCACGATAAACGCAATTATCTATTTTCAGCAAATCAATTCATGCACTTCGTTGTTGCCAAATTACTCTGTTTACATAAACTTTTTTTTAAAAAATTAATATTTGTCACACTTTATTTAAAAGTACATGTATAAAACAAGACTTTTTTTCTTTAATTTTAAAATCTTTTTGCAGATATTTCTTCTTATAACTCTTGAGCATTTTTACCCAATTATGCAATTTGAAATTTTACCTAAGTTTTACAAATAGAATAAAAAGTACGAGCTAGTTTATTGTCCGTTTTGAATTCAATGTAGAACACGTGTTTATATTATCATGTGACCGTCATGAATTTAGTCCATTAAAAGAAGAAATAATTCATGATTAATTGGTTGTATAAGTTCGAGAAAGACCACAATAAATTTACGAAAAACTTTTGAGGAAGAAGAATGCAAGTGGCCATCCAGTAAAATTACGTTTTAATAATCGGTTACAAGACTTACTGAATGGTTATAAGTGACCGCGGAAGGCTAGCGAGTGAGTGAATATTAATGTCGTACTGCTCAGCTATATATACACGAGAGCTTTTGGTGACGGACCTCGTAATTTTGAACCATGGTCAAGTGATGAGAACGACACCTGAGCTGGCACCTCCTCTCCTAACTCCCACATCACATCAACGGGAGGACATTTGAGCTCCCCTACTCGGCGCGGTAGCCTAGTAGTCAAAGTAACAGATTCATGGCTGGCGTGCCATGAGCTCGAGCCTTGTACCGCTGAATTCTGCAGTGCAGAGGGAGCAAATACACGCTAAATATGTCTGCGATAATATGCCGAATATGAAGTCGGTGTGTTATGGAAATTAGGAAAAGAGGGGGACAACTCAGCAGTCGTCCTCGTCACTGGACCGTTTTAATCCTCGATAGCTTGACACCTATGCCACCTACGACTTTAAGTCCCATAGTATAATCGGGGAATTGGTTGATTCTTTATTATAGTATCGAGTTTCGGGTCGCCGGTGACATATTTTCAATGTTTTTTTTTTTTTAATAATTTTTAAAACTACCCTATCTCAGAGGATTATATAATTCCCACCTTGAAATTCGAACCGTAGATGCTCCTCTTCAAATTTTAATCCGTAAAAAGTTATGTAGTAGCTCGAAAGGTGGGCTCTCGCACTAAAATTGATATTTTAATGACCCATAGTGTTAATCAAGGAGCCCAGTGTCCTAGTGGTAGTGCATTGCGCTTTCACACCACAGGTCCAAGGTTCAAACCCCGGGCTGGGCAAGGTCGACTCAGCCTTCCATCCTTTCTGTGGGTCAATAAATGAGTACCAAGAGAGCTTGCTTGGGAACTTAGCACTGGAGATTTCACGTCTGACTGGAACATCTGCTCATGCACTTCAGGGCCCAAGCGATGTGTACTCAAAAAGAAAAATCATTCCTGTAATTGTTTACAATTTAGAAAATATAACTCTTGCAAAGTTTTTTTGTGTACTTGAAGAAAGCCTATAAAAAACCTATTACCTGCCTGTAAAAAAGGTGTTCAGTGAGTTTATGTTTTATTAGTTAATTTTACATGTGTAATGAAAACAACTTTGCGTAGACTGATTCAAACTTCTAATTAATTTATAATAAATTTATTCTTTATTAATCAATCCATATAATTCATTTTATTACGCTTGAGCAAGAACACAATTAGTACGTGAAATAAACAATTCAGTTGTAGCGGTATCATCTATATAAGCCGTTAACAACCTCTGTACTATAGTGATCATTTTAGTATAGTGGTTAAGTTACTCGATTTCGGATCCAAAGGTCCAAGGTTCTATCCTCCGAATAAGCGTTCCACTTCATTGGTGACCCTGGCCGAAATCAGAAAAAGGTAACCTCCTGAACTGTCATGGCGCCATCTACCCGCTAAAAGCGTGACCAAAAAACTCATAAAACCAGACTTACTTGATGCAGCTAACTCACCAGACTCACTTGACGCAGCAAAACAAACTCACCAGACTCTCTTGGCGCAGCAAAAACAAACTTGTCAAACTCACTTGGTGCAGCAAAAACAAACTCGCCAGACTCACTTGGGGCAGCAAACCAACTCGTCAGATTCACTTGACGCAACTCCTCCAATTACAGCAACAACTGCTCACGCAACACTCTTGCCATAACAACTATATCGTTCTTTCGCCTATCCACAAACTCACTGATGGGAGAGTGTGTAGCCAGTAACAACCTCCGTACTAAACTGATCATTTTGGAATTGTGGTTAAGTTAATCGGTTTCGAATCCATAGGTCCAAGTTCTGTCCTCCGAATAAATGCGCCACTTTACAGAGTTACACATTCCTTCACTTATCAGTGGGGTGAGAAGCATGGTTCCCTTTCAATTATTCTAAGAACCCTTTATATTCATCAGAGAAAGAGAATGGATCCTCGAGCTTTTTTATCTATACAATGATATGGGAGAGTGGGATGGAACAGGCTTTCATTGTTTCTTGGGAATCTGCTGTTATTACTAGGAAGCATAATAGTAAACTATTTTTGTTTTCCGATATTCACCAGGTAGAAAAAGTCTGCATTCACCCATAACAAATCATACAGCAAAGGTAAAAAAAAAAATTAACAGAAATATATATATTTTTCTAACAAAGTTTCATTAATTTGTTTACTTCTATTTAAATATTAAACATGCAAGAATTCGTTAATTTTGAATTAAAATTATGTAAAATAATGTAAGTTTTGTAGCAAAGCACACGAATAGTAGACAGATAAATTCTGCGTCCACTATTTGAATATTCTTGATTCCTGGAATTTTTATCATCAGGCGTTATAGGTTAACAGAATTTTTTACATTCAGGTATCGAGTAAAATAGCTTAAGAAAGTTGTAACGCAATAATTTTGATTTTTTTTGTGAGATACGAAGCAATTCACAAGGACATGGAAAATGAAAGGAAGGAAAATTAGTGTCAGTGAGCTTAATATTACTGTTGGCGCCAGTTGGCGAGAATTCCTTGTATAAATTTCGCTCCGAGCCAACTGTAGAAAACTTTGTATTGAGTTCGAAAAGTGTAGCGATCCCATATGGTTGGGATCGGTTTTCGCTCATTAAAATTTTGTTATAAAACTTACAGTCCATTTAATTTATATCGGCACCAATTACTGTGAGAATGTGTAAAGATGGAAAAAGTCGTCGGGATATAACCAGATCCATTGGATGGCAGTATTCACCTATACAGCGTGTTATTAATAACTTTAAATCTACAGAAGTTTACACATCCAAACCTCCTTCAGGTCGTCCATCTAAACTCACAATCAGAGAAAAATGAAGTATGATATCCGTATTGGAAAAAAAAAAAATCCGCATTTGACTGCAACTCAAGTAGCAACAGACATTCACGAGAAGTTTAAGGAAAACATTTGTGCGGATACTGCAAGAAAAATCTTGAAAAAGGCCGGATACCGTAGTCGAGTGGCTCACAAAAAATCTTATATTTAAAGGACCAACCGATAGCTTTTGCAAAAGAGTATATACATAAGCGTCCGGAGTTCTGGAGAACTGTGATATTCTCCGAGAGAGTAAATTTTGTCTCTTTGGCATAAAAGATTGTAAATTGATATGCAAAAAACCTTGTACAAGTGCTTCAAAAAGAGCATTTAGTACCAATGGTAAAGTAAGGTGGAGGTGGAGTTATGGTGTGGGGGTGAATGGCTAGCACGGGTGTTGGCAAGTTGGAGTATGATATCCGTATTGAAAAAAAAAATCCGCATTTGACTGCAACTCAAGTAGTAACAGACATTCACGAGAAGTTTAAGGAAAACATTTGTGTGGATACTGCAAGAAAAATCTTGAAAAAGGCCGGATACCGTAGTCGAGTGGCTCACAAAAAATCTTATATTTAAAGGACCAACCGATAGCTTTTGCAAAAGAGTATATACATAAGCGTCCGGAGTTCTGGAGAACTGTGATATTCTCCGAGAGAGTAAATTTTGTCTCTTTGGCATAAAGATCGTAAATTGATATGCAAAAAACCTTGTACAAGTGCTTCAAAAAGAGCATTTAGTACCAATGGTAAAGTAAGGTGGAGGTGGAGTTATGGTGTGGGGTGAATGGCTAGTACAGGTGTTGGCAAGTTGGAGTATATCGAATCAATTATGAACAAATATGATTACCTTGATGTCCTAAAAACAATTTAAGGGGGCATAGTAACCTTTTACCCTTCTGAAAATCGAATTTTCAAAAACATTTTAAGAAATTAATATAGATTGTTATATGAATGCTTTAAAGTAAACCCCGTCGAAATCATACAATAAATCACGCTTTCAGCTGTAAAAAATGTAAGCGTCAAAAAATATTTAACCCTTAGAAAAATTTAAAGAAACATGTCTTTTGTTAGGTTCTGTTTGGAATTTTTTGATTTGTTATTTGTTCCATCAGTATCTCGCACTTAGAAGCAACATGAGATCTTTTGGCGACTCACCCGTACTTTTAAATCCCAACTCAATTTTACAGATTAGAATTACTGACCAAAAGTATCAGCATCTTACAAAACAACCATTGATATTGGTCTAAAATGAAGCAACATTGATATTTGATGATGGACTAGCTAATCGCCTAGATATTGTGAAAATTTCGGAATTTAAAATAAATATTTTTCTGTTATTTCTGGTTTTCAGGCATGAATAACGGGAGTGGAAATTTATCTCTCACAAAAAAAAGACTCTTAAGACACTGAAAATGAGGGGGGGGGGGAATATGCAGGAACACCTTATGGAAAAAGAAGCCTCAATATATGAAATGCCGCCCATCCGGTATAGTGGTTAGCGATGCTGACTGCGGTGCCGTAGGGACTGGGTTCGAATCCCGGAGAAGGCATGGATGTTTGTGTTGTAAGCCCCGTGTTATACATTGTGTGGTGCACGGGGTTTCTAAATGTTCTCAATAAAAAATATATATAATGTGGATACATTTTAAGAGTAAAAAAAATTTATATTTTATTGTAAAAAAGTTAAAATTTAATCTTTAAACTTGATTTTCTCAGTTTCTAAATTTCCTACAAGATTTTAAAAAAAGTATCGCTTGCAGAGCTACGGTATTTCATATGTATAATGTACTTGTAGATCTGCATTCTGTATGCCTTAATTTTTGGGATGAGATTAGTAGAGTTTATTTTGTAATGTGATAAATACTAAAAAAATAGTGATTTTAAATTTTTTCAATTTCATTTAATTTTAAAAAATACTAAATTATAATTTAAATTTAAAAGTGGAGGTATACAGAATACAGGCAGTCTTAAGTTTTCATTTTATATAACATATAGAATCTACCTTTAGTCTTTCAAAAGTTATCTTGTGGGTAACAGAAAGAAAGCTATTTAGTTTTTATTATTTTTGTATTCACACTTTATGCTATTTAAAAAAAATATGCAATAATTCTATAGCAAAATTTTTCTTTTATTTTAAACTTTGTACTTTGATGCATGAACTGTAAGAGACTCCCATTAAAAGGAGAAAAATTTTCTGTTTATGAGGCATCGCAAAAGTACGTCAAAATGTGCAATATCAAGACTCCGATAGGTTCTATCCCCCCCCCCCTTAAAGGAAAGTGCCACCAAACTCAGCCTAGGATCTTCGTTTCGTTTCCAACACGACAACGATTCTAAGCATACCACTGAGATTGTGAAGCTTTGGCTTTTTTATAATGTCCCAAATCAATTGCACATGCCCCCACAGTCATCTGATCTGAATCCTAGAGAACACCTATGGAGATTTGTTGGAGCCTAGGATTCGTCAATACAACATATCTAGCAAGGATATGCTGAGGAGATGTCAAATTGATAATGTCAAAAGATAAGCACTGAAGAAACCACTAGACTTAATAATTCAATGCCGAAACGACTTCATGAGGTTCGTAAAAGACGGGGTACTCCCAACCAGCTATTAAATAGCTCATTATCCTTTTAAAATAATTTTTATAGTTACTACTAAAACAGTGAACGCAGACTTTAACTACTTGATTTTTGTTAGTATCGTTACAAATTGGTCTTTATTTTAAAAGCTATGAAAGCAAACAAGTTTACTTTAGTTTGTTCTCAATACTTAAAATGAACTAAATAAAATATAATTTTAAAAAATTTCAAATTCCAGTTTAAAATTTTTTTGTTGTTGTTTATGTTAGCTAACATGCTAGAAAAAGTCTATGTTCACGTACAACAATTTTTTTATAGGAATAAGCTTTAATACATTGTAATTATTGGAATAAGCTTTTTTTAACACGCTTTAATAAGTTTCACTTGCATGTAACGGAATCTTAGAACTCGATTTTTACCCACTTAAAAAAATCGGATTCATTCGAAATTTCGCACACTTGTCAAGGACCGATGACAATGCAATAATTTCATAATTTCGTTCCATTGTCCTTTTTAGGATCGTCAGGAATAAGGATAATCAGATTGGCGACAATTCCAGATACTACGTCCAGATTTGGCAACTTATTGCATACATCATTTTTAAATTTGGCGACTTGTTCCATGTACCATTTCCAAATATGGCGACTAATTTTCATACATCATTTCTAGATTTGGCGACTTATTTCAGATCTAACGACTAAAAGAATAAGGTGTAACCTAAAGCGAGTGTTTTGAATTTAAAGCTAATTTTATGCAAGTATAAATACACTTGTGGTTAATAGAAATAAAACAAAAAAAAAGTGTTCTGTATCTGAGAAATTGGAGGGTGGGTATCTGTTAGCAATTTCTAACATAATATAAACATTTTTCTAAAAATGAAAATAAAAAA
>BMAO01023106.1:0-26239 GCA_019973975.1 Trichonephila clavata | reverse complement strand
TAAATCGGGCTGTACCAGAAGAAGCCATAGCAACTGCTATCTTCTGGGTTTTTCTGATGGTCATTAGTAATAAGTTTAGCAAAAATGTTTTTCCTGTTCCTCCAGGGGCTTCGAGAAAAAAGAGCGCACCACTGATGGATTCTACTTTGCGTAACACTTGTTGAAAAACGTGACTTTGTTCTGGGGTTAATTGAGGGGTAAATTCTGTTACTCGATGCTGCAATGCTATAAAATCGTAGTTTAATTCTCAAGCAATTTCATTATCGAAGCCATTTCCGTCGACACGTCTAGGAATAATCATTCCAAAATCATGTAGCTTCTTCCTAACCAATTTTGAAAACCTTTATTGCGTTTCGTTGCAGATTTGTTCATTGAAAGGCATATTTGATTGTTTTTCGTCGCAAAATATCTTCCGAAATGTAGTCTTTGTACTTATTCGAAAAGGTTTGAGGATTAGAAGGACCGAAGATGAAATAAGTATGCGTAAAGCTCCCTAATGTTATTCGGCGAGTAACATTGTATGGATGCCTCCATAGTATATCTTCAAAGTAATACCTCCATGTAAAATATCTAGGTTCAGTATAAGTGAAAAATTTTGTACAAAATATGAATATTGTATAATTAGGTTAAAAAAATTCAAACTAATCAAAACTTCTTCAGTAATCAAAACTTTTTATGAAACTGTCAGTTAATATTACCATAGAATTTTCAATATCACGCGCACGCAATTCGCTAAAAACTTTATTTCGTTTCCCTCTTTAAAAAGTGGGAGAAAATTTGCATTAAAATATCTGGGATTTAAATTCTTAGCCAACTTGGCGATATTTCTCAAAGTTTGAGTTTGACATTTAACAAACGTAACGTAAATAATAACAATAAAAAAACCCTTTAAAAATTGCTTTTTGTGAAGATGATAAATAACACTATGTTTCAGTTATTTGTTACAAATGTGAGAAAATATTTATCAAAATTTCTATTATTGAGCAAATGCATAATTTTGCGCCAACTTGGCGGGGAGAAAGCAACGTCAAAGTTTTTCCCGCATAGTTCCCGTTCCCGTAGGAATATGGGAATAAAATATATCCTATGTTACTCGCTGATAATGTAGCTTTCCATTGGTGAAAGAATTTTTAAAATCGGACCAGAAGTTTCCGAGATTAGCTGGAACAAACAGACAGACAAAAATTTTTAAAAATTGATTTTTTATATAAGTACCGTATATGCCTTTAAATGCATTTAGTAAAAAAGCTGCTAATTTGAAATTACAAACAGACACTTCAATTTTATTTATGTGTACAGATATCTTAAGCAGAAGCTAAAAACGTAATTTTTTAGGCTTACATTTACCATTATTTAATATTTATGCTTATTCTCTAGGAATGTATCTGAAATATATTCAGTTTTTTTCCAAATTCATTCCAAAATTTAATTTTAAGTGATGAGAATTGCAAAAGACATGAAGATTTAGAATTCGGTATTACTTTAGCAATTTGGTAGCACACATTTTATTTTACTTTGGACACAGAAGAATCAATCTTAGTATTAGGTTCGTAACAAATTCAGCTTTGTAACATATGCAGGTTTAAAATGAATATGGTTTGATATATTTTATGAAGAGAAAAATTTATATAAAAAAAAAGGAAAAGAAAAAGAAGAAGAAGAAGCGTTCTGGTTACATGAAAAAACTTGATTAGTATTGAAAACTTTGTGATTTCATTCAAAATGAGCTTTTTGATTTTAAATTTCGGCAATTGTGTAGAGTTCTTGACACAATCCGTAAATTTTCCCTTATATATTGAGAAAGATATTCGTGGAAATATAAATGAGAAATGTAATTTAATTGCATACTGCTATTCATCTGAATTCATATATATATATTTATATTTCTTCTGAATTCACATATATATTTTATATTTCTTCTGAATTCCTATATATATATTTATATTTCTTCTGAATTTATATAATACTAGCTTTTCCCCGCGGCTCCACTCGCGTTGATGTCTTTAAATAACTGTCAAAATCGTAATCATTATCGTTAGAAAGTAAATAATATAATATGGTAATATTTTTATTGCTTGACTGTAACCAATAAAATTTAAAAATTCTAGAATAGAGCTTAGTTTAAAAAAACTGAAAACGTAATTTATTATAATAATTAACAACAAAAATTCAATAACTTAAGCTATTAATATTTTTAAAAATCGAAAGTATCTGCGTTTAATATATAATTTCTCTTTAAAAGAGCTCAAAACAGAATATTATTCTAAGAGATGCTACTGTATACCATATTATATGTTCTTCCTTCAGTTGCAAATATGTAAAGATTTAGGCATTGGACACACCGACCAGGCTACATATAGTTGGCCATGGGAAAAAAATTGCTTTTCCAAATGCACCCCTGCTACCTGAAATGTTAGTTTTGTTAATAGCATTAGTAAAACTGGAAATTGAACTTGTTTGAATTGAAATGGTAGGTCAGTGGGGATACTTGGAATTCGAGGTATGATAACACTATCCCTTTTCATGAAATATGTTCAAATATTGGCACTAAGTATATTCTGCATCAGTTTTGTGATTCAAAGCTCCGTTCCTTTACATAGTCGAGGAGCATCGAGATTTTGCATAACTGATACATTTAGTTTTAATTGAAGTTTATGTGAGGGTACACCCGAAAGTTCAAGTGAATTTAAGAACTCCGTGGGATATGAAGTACTTTGTTCTTTATCCATGATTGTATTCATTGATAAATATTTATTCAATCCCCCCCTCCCCGCACGTCGTTTAAATTTTCAATGTTGATTGTTAGGCGCCAATTGTGATCTTTCGCGCAACCACTGATCCCAATTTAAGTTTTGTTGCAAGCCTGGTTAAATTTGAGCAATAAGATTTACATCATTTTCTTTTACATTACAAAATTCTCTGAAAGTAAAATATAACCTCCAGCAAACCTCCTCAAACATCCATAACCGATTTTCAATTACGTCTCTGCATAATGTTCCGAATCTACGTCCCTATGAAGATGCACTCTCATATTCGTTTTCAGACTGAATTCTTCAACTTTTCTCCGTAAGCTTGAATTCAGCAGCCAATATATAATAAAGATACCATTCCTCCTATAATATCTGTACTATCTCGTAAATCCTGAAGCGTCCGATTTAACGCTTCTATAGCTTTCTTGTGTGACATCGTACTTTCATCCCACCTAAAAGCTTACATTGTGGAAGCATCCAGCCTTGAGAGCTATTTTTTCTGAAATTTCATATGAGTGAATCTTCAAATGCAAGATTTAGCGATAATTTTAAAACGGAATGTACAGTACGACCGTTGGTCAGTAAGATCGTGGCTGTACCAGAAGAAACCATAGCAATCGCTATCTTCCGGGTTTTTCTGATGGTCATTAGTAATAAGTTTAGCAAAAACGTTTTTCCTGTACCTCCAGGGGCTTCGAGAAAAAAGAGTGCACCACTGCCGGATTCTATTTTGCGTAACACTTGTTGGAAAACGTGACTTTGTTCTGGAGCTAATTGAGGGGTAAATTCTGTTACTTGATGTTGCAATGCAATAAAATCGTAGTTTAATTCTCAAGTAATTTCATTATGGAAGCCATTTCCATCTACACGTCTAGGATTAATCATTCCAAAATCAAGTAGCTTCTTCCCAAGCATTCTGAAAACCTTCATTGTATTTTATTGTAGATGCGTTCACTGAAAGGCATATTTGGTTGTTTTTCGTCGCAAAATATCTCCCGCCATGTAGTCTTTGTACTTATTCCAAAACGTTTGAGGATTAGAAAAACCAAAGATGAAATAAGTATTGCGTAAAGCTCCCTAATGGTATTCGGCGAGGGACATTGTATGAATGCCTCCATAGTATATATATCTTCAAAGTAATACCTCCATGTAAAATATCTAGGTTCAGTATAAGTGAAAAATTTTGTGCAAAATATGAATATTGTATAATTAGGTTAAAAAAATTCAAAGTAGTAAATACTTTCAAAACTTATCAAATGAATCAAAACTACTAAAGTAATCAAAACTTTTTATGAAATTGTCAATTTATATTACCATAGAATTTTCAATATCACGCGCGCGCAATTCGCTAAAACTTTATTTTGTTTCCCTCTTTAAAAAGTGGGAGAAAATTTGCATTAAAATATCTAGGATTGTCAGAACAGAGAACTTCTTAGCTGACTTGGCGATATTTCTCAAATTTTGAGTTTGACATTTAACAATCGTAAAGTAAATAATAACCATAAAAAACCATTTAAAAAATTGCTTTTTGTAAAGATGCTAAATTACACTATGTTTCAGTTATTTGTTACAAATGTGAGAAAATATTTATTAAAGTTTCCATTATTGAGCAAATGCGTAATTTTGCGCCAACTTGGTGGGAAGTAAGCAACGTCAACGTTTTACCCGCATAGTTCCCGTTCCCTTAGGAATATGGAGATAAAATATATCTTATGTTACTCCCTGATAAAGTAGCTTTCTATTGGTGAAATAATTTTTAAAATCGGACCAGAAGTTCCCGAGATTAGCCGGAACAAACATACAGACAGACAAAAATTTTAAAAATTTGTTTTTTGATATAAGTACCGTATATACTTTAAATGCATTTAGTAAAAAGTTTCTATTTTGAAATTACAAACAGACACTTCAATTTTATTTATTTATATAGATTTTTTCTGCACATGGTGATACTAATATTCATCTGAAGAGTAAATTCGAATTGAAATGTAGTTTTTTTCTTATATCTCAAGCTTTTTCTTCTTTAGTCTTTCATATAAATTTGTATATTTGTATATCTGCTTAGAGCGTATACAAATTTACACCGTTGATTGTATCATTCCAAATTTTTGCAGAAAGCTCTAAGGAGCCGTAAGCATATTTTCGCAAAAAAAAGTTTTTCAAATTTATTTTTAGGGAATTTTTTTCTAAAATCCCTTGTTTAAGGGCACATGAATTATCGAAAAATTATCGATTTTCCCGTTTTTTTTAAATATTTTCTAAGAGTTCAAATATTTCTGTTTAAAATGATATATGATATGAGGAAATAAGATAACAAGCATTTTTATTTATTTTTTAAATGAAGTTACTCCTTGAGGTGCATCAAATGAACTCTGCTAATAGCACCTGTGTTTTCCCTTCAATATATTTCCGATGAGCGCAAATCCATATGATATTCAAGTGGAAAAAATTAGTGTATTGAGAATATCCAAAAGTGTATGGGTCCACGTCTTTTGTTCAATGAGTCAGTTAATAATGCCATATGTCAGTGACTCCATAATCTACATTTGTGGAGTTAAAAACTGTAAAATTAGGGTTAATATGGCTACCAATATGAGTCATACAGAAAAATTAATGATTTTAAAATATTGTTATATTGAACCAAGTTATAACTTTGCGCCATGCTTCAAAAAATTAGATGCACGTAGGATTCGTGAAGCCGAACGAAAACCTCTTGAGAGATCCCCCCCCCCAAAAAAAAGGCTAAATTGTTAACAATAATGAAAAAAAGAAAATCAGAAGAGCCTTTTGTAGGAGCAAAGGATAAAAAAAAATGCTTCATATGCTTCTGGAAAGCACTAAAAAAAGTAAAAGCTCAAAAATTACACAAATTTTTGCTTTAAAGCCTGTTTTTACAAAATGTAATAGTTTTTACTTTATGTGTATGTTATGTCAAAAACTACTTATATTGAAACAAATAATCCACAAATTTTCAGTGAGTGTACTTTTAACATGTTTACACATTTTATAATGTGGAGGGAATTAAATATATCTATCAAAAATTTTTAGCTAAGGCTTTTTTAAACTAAATTTTCAGGGGAAAAAATTGGACATTTTTTAAAAAATTCATAATTATTTTAATTTTAAACAGCCCCCCCCCCCGTTAAAATTTTATTTATAGTACACATAATCTGTTATAAAAGTTTTATCCATAAGAAACAAGTAGTTTCTGAGTAAAAGGTACGTAAACTTACGTAATTTAACATGGGCTCCTATGGATATTCGGGACCTCTTTAACCCTTTCGAACGTCCCAAGCAAGTTTCAAAAAATTCCTTTGGACAAAAACGCTTTGCTGTTTAATTGGAGACTTTCCCACGAGTCCTGCCAATATTTTTGAAGGTATTTTCATTCACAGAACAAAGATGGCACTACCATGCATAACGCAATTACCGCGTTTTTGAAGTGTTGTAGCAGATCATTTCATACTGTACGAACGTAAATAGTTTAGTTTTGGAAAATACCACCTATTTTCGATTAAATTTTAATGGATACATAAATCTATGGCCAGATAAGTTACTCACGAAGAGGATTACCTTAATAAATGCTCCGGTCCTAAATCAGTATTTAAAATTTTCCTCAAAATATAACATCTTAGTTTTAGCATTCTAGTGTGCCCTACTCATAGTTTGTGCTACCAAAATTGTTCTGTTGTAAGAAAAAAAAAACTCGTCGCGGAAGGGTTAAGCAAGCATTAGTGTATGAATATGCGTAGTTGCCAAATGCCGTATTATGCGGCCAATAGTGGGAAACTGTTCCAGCTTATATTTAGAAAACAATTACTGCATTCTGCAATGTTTAAGAACGTGTTTTAAGGAAATCGACTCCCGGGGAGGGCATCATTGATTAAAATTCCCATTTTTGAGCTATTACACCTACTGACTTAAAATTTTTCAAGCATAATTCTTTTGTTGAGTAGAAATTCACCAAGAAAGGATTTTGCGGAAGACTTCTAAGGGGTGAGGCTACGGGGGCATAAAAGATAAATATATTCCATTTCAGAAATTCAAGTCCTTTTCTTTTTAAATCAATAAGTAAGAGCTATAAGAGCGTCTTTGAATAAAATCGAAAGTTTAATGCTAAGACTTAGATATTAGTTTAGTGCTTAGATTTAAATATTAGTTAATACAAGTGCTAGTTTTTATGAAGGTCGCACAAGAAACTCCCGAACTAATATTTAATTATACAGAAAATGGAGAGTATTAAATAAAAAACGGCATGAATGTAGGTATGTTTCCATGACCTCTTGCGGGAATAGCCAATTGTTAATTAATAACCCAATTCAAATGTTAGAACACCACCTAGTGCAACACTGCCAGACATGTTCATTTGAAGTTCAATTAAGGCTTTGCGTTATGAAGCTTGATCCATATATATATATGTGAAGACGTGACCGGTAGAAGGGGTTTTTAATATGATTATATATATGATTGTGATGTTGCACATTTATCGAATAGATGAGGCAGTTTTGTGGTTAATAATCCGGTTTATTGAACATTTAACATATTGCATTTTAACACAACAAGAAGCAGACAAGAAGAAACAAAACACAAACCAAGCTGCAGTCGATTACATAATGAAAGACAAATACAGAAAAAGGGCGGAATTTCCAGAAATCTCGGTACTTATAGTAAGTGGGAAATCATAGGATCTATATAGGTGGGGGGATAGATGCAATTAATTCAAACGGTTGCCGTTAGGCTGCTAGCTAGTTTATTATTAAAACGTGGGTACTCTGAAGGAATGGATCAAATATAATTAAAAGCAATAAAAGATTAAATTAATGGGGATTATTACATAAATTACCAACAGTGAATTATAAAAAGTTTGAACGTTATCTATGAATTGAATAATTTTATAAAAAAATAATAGTAAATCAATGATTAATGTAGTAACAAGTTTTTACCCTTAAGTGAATACAAAAATATTTTATATTGTTACTTTTTATGTCAAATAATAAATAAATAAGGATTCATTTTTTGAATAACATTTCTATATAATACACAAAATAGTTAAATCTATATAAAAACTATAATAAATTTATAAAAGTCTTATTATAGGTACATCAACCTATGCGGCCTCTTAATTTACATTTGTCCTCTAATGGTAAAAGGATTCCCCCTCCTCGTAAAATATACTATACCAGAGGTAGGAATCTTTTTATTTTGAATATAGACTAATTTAAATACATGTACTTTAATTGGAAATTCTATAGCATAACTGGTAATCGAAATTTACCTGATATATCCTTTCGAAATTAATGGCGTTCGTTATTTGCTATATACCAGAATAAATTCTCCACGTTGCAACGACTAATGAGATGTACACGAAATCTATTATGCTGAACGTCTGCTTCCCTAAGGACTTGGAACATTTGCTCGAGACTATTTGTATAAGCCTTTCCGAGTTCAATTAAGCATATATTGCATGAATGTTTATAGTAATGCTCGCTTACATAATATGTTTATTGATATAGCTTACCAGTTGCGAATTACGGTTGGTTAAGACCCAAGACACAGAAGAAAATATTGGATTCTTTGAAAAACGTGATAGATAGGGGAAATAAAATATGTATAAACCATATTTGTAAATGAAATGTTTTTTAATAGGCTCTATTTTATCATACTTAATTGTCCTGTTTTTAATCGACTAAATTATAAATCGGGATTTATATGAGGGGAGTCTTCAGAAATCGAATTCCCGGTGTATCAGCCAAGCCAAAAAGAAAACTCCTCACTACTGGATTCTGCTACTACAGATTAAATACGCAGAAGAAGAAATTATTCAATGCAATTTAAATTTAAAAACGAAGTGTACTCTTTAATTTTAACACGATTATAACAAATAAAATTTTAAAACACGAATAACAAGAGAATCTATCACAAAAAGATTGGTTATTTATTGAAGTTGCATTCAAAAACTACACTAGAGCTGTTAAACGATTTGTAATTATGAGCCTCGGTCAAATAGGGAGAATCTGAGCTGCCACACCACTCCTTAACCCCCCCCCCCCCCAACAATAGAATTTCGAGCCAAGACAAATTTAACGTTTACTAACTTCTCTACACCGCGGGTTCTTAGAATAGTGATTCCCAACTCTCGCCTCCTATGAACATTAAATTATTTCTATTTTAATTATTGGGGTGTTTTTCCTCTCGGGTTTGTGCAGGGACATTTTAAGACTTTTTGAGACCCTGGGCCAAAAAATCTCAAGATTTTTTTAGGCCTTGGGCCTCTATGCAAAAGTAGGCCCTATCTGTGATCCTTAAAAGTAGAAAGTTTTTGCATGCATTGTCAAATACTCGTACAAACGGTAATTTGAAATAAACCTAGGCACAAACCGGCTCGATCGGTGGCTACATTTCAACTAATTGAGTTGAATGATTGTTTATTGTATTATAGCTTTAGGCCTAGACATTGACAACGGTCATCACATAATAATACAGTGTTACCAATTTTGCCAGTTGACATGCAATTTGAAATTATCTGGTTTTTGGAAAATATGTACGGCAGGGGTGGGCAGACTTTTCCAGGGTTCGGGCTACTTCTAATTTTTTCAGAGTCGCGTCAGTGGCGCCCACAAGGGGGGGGGGGGTCCACGGGTGCGGACCCTTCCTCATAACCCTTCATGTTTTTCCGATTCGTTATAGCTCCATGTACATAGCATGTAAAATGTAATTAAGTGTTTGATATTAGTATTTTTGGCTGTTTTTTGTTCCCGACAATCGACAAAATCAAAAAAAAAATATCCTTGGCTGCGTATTGGGGTGTGATACGAGAGTGGTAGACCTTCAACCCTCGACACCTTCCCTTCAAAAATTCTTGTGTACGCTACTGCTCAATATCGTAGGTGTGGTGAGGTGAGGAAAAGAGAGAGGTTATTATTATAACTTAATAATAAGTACGGAATATGTTCTTACCTACAGAACTAAAATAAAAAACAACACTTTTAAAACCGCGTTTAAAGCAAAACTCAAGATACAATTTTCATAATAATAGCCCCAAATATAATTATATCAAATGATAAATTTATTATGAAACAATTCAAAATATATTAAAAAAATAAAACATTTTTATCTAAAGTTTGTTTTTGTTGTTATAGTCAGTAAAAGGCTCAGTCTGCTTACTGTCAGCCAATCTTGAATTTTCTGTATATAATTACTAACCGGTAAAATTTTTAGGCGGTCACCTCAAAATGTCTTGACGGTCCACCGGTCGATCGCAATCGACGTTATGCCCACCCCGGATGTACGGGAATAATATTCGCCCATTAAAATTATCCAGATCATGATCTTATTAAGCAAGAGTCGAGAACGAAACGAGGTCCCCCTCGAGTACAAAGCCCTTGGACCGGGCCCAGAAGGCTTATGACCTTCCTGGGTTTGTGCGACTTTCCATGTAAATCAACTTTATATATTCCATGTTAGATCACTTTTATATTCATTTTTCGGTGTAACTATTTTATTCTGAGGGCATATTTAAATACTAAACTAAATTCAGTAGTGCAACAGCTCATGAGGACTAAAGCCTACTGTGCCCATCTCAGCTTACGTGACTTTGGTCAATGAGTTTCTTGAGCAGATGCTTAAGTTAGGTGGACCGTCTGGTGCGAAATCCTCAGTGTTTAGTGCCCAAGCAAGCTTGGTACTCGTTTTTCGATCCACTGAAGGGATGAAAGGCCAAATCGACCTTGCCCAGCCCGGGTTACGAGCCCCGAACCTGTGGCGGGGAAGTACGATGCAATATCAATCAGCCATTGGGATTCCATATTTAAATACAATCAAATTAAAATTGTTAAATTAAAAGAATCTAAAATGTAAACAATCAACGCCCCACCCTCAGTGGGCTCTGGTAAAATTATCAAACGTTGACTGGTCAGCAGCAATAAAAAGGTTGGGTAGCAAGAAAACCAGGAGTCGACTCGACAGAAATAACGCCAACAACGAGACCATGACCACATGAATAACGTGACCTGTGTATCTCAGAAAAATGAAAAGATAGAGGAATATTGTCTAAGGGGACTCGGCACCTTTTTTCAATTTTTTTTTATTTAAGGGTTTTAAAATATCCTTTGTGTATATTATAAACAGTTACTATTAAACAAAGAAATTTTACCATGAAAAATAAAGCTAACTTTAATAAAAAATTTAAACATTTATTTTAAAAAAAAAAAAATTAACGATTTTTAAATTTCTTCTTCTTTTACAATTATTTTTGTTTTCACACCAAAAAATTTTTTTAGGCTTATAAGACTATTAGCAATAACTTTAGGGATCTATTTTGCAATAAACAAATTAGTTTTGGAAGAAAAAAGGCTAAAAAAGCATGATTTCTGCTACATTTTCTTTTATAAAATTTTTTCTAATCAAAATATTGAAAAATGTATCCCTAATTTTATTAAGTACATTGTAATAAACATACAGACCAAAATTCAAGTTGTTTCATACATATCTGTAGAAGTTTTGTACTTTTAAATATTGTGTTTTCATGAAAAAACTCAAACTGAGAAAACGCAATTTCAAGAATACAAATCAATAAATAAATATCAAAACAATATCTAAATTTTGTAATAAGTTGTTAATATATTGTATAGATATATACCATTAAAATAAGGCATAAAACAGTTCAATTTCAAAACATTAAACAAAAATATAAGCTTTTTATAAAAAGCCTGTCTGACCTCAAAATTACGAAAAATAGGAAATATCATTATCTGACCAATTTTTGCAAGAAACATATATTAAATATATTCAAAAATAAATCAAAAACATAAATAAATAAAATGAAAGTATATGAAATGTACAATAGAGAAAATTTAAAAACTTTAAAATTAATTTGCTATTTAATTCAATATCTAATATAAAATAAAGTAAAACATGTTAAATCTAAAATTCACTATTTTTCCAAAACAGTTTTGTTTTAAAATTGGCCTGCACCATAAGTCATTCCTTCTCTTCGCTTAGCTAAGAATTCTTTTCTATATATAGCTTTTTTAATAAGCTTAAGAGCCAGCTTATTACTGGTATTTTGACGACGTTTTCTAAATTGTCTCGTTTTCGACAATCTAAGATAGTAGCAAGTTGTTTGGTAGAACCTCCAGTAGCTACACCTAATGCTTTCTGTGTTTCTACTATGGTACGTGCCGTACCCTTATTGAATTCACAGACAGCTTCTGTTACTGCCCGGTTAACACGTCTTTTATTCACAAAAATTTCCTTTGGACACTTTGCCCAAATCATGCTATGCAAACTTTCGTTTGCATTTTGCGTTCCGCATCGAATACACCTTTCTAACAATTCATTAGATGCAAGTCTTTGGTAAATTGGAAGAATTTTTGGAAGGAACTTTTCATTTATTGGTGTTCCTACATTTAATTTATGATTTCTTGGTTTTGCACCGTTAGCAATCGCCAGATTGGTAGAAACACAAAGAGTTTGCTCCTGCAGGACACTTTGAATGCTGAGGTTTAACATCTGTAGAAATGCTATGCAACAAGGTAGCATATATTGCTGTTTTTATAGCTTTCACATCCCCTTTGTTTCTCAAAATAGCCTTTTGGTAGTAAGTGGTTAATTTCTTAATTGTAGCTTCTTTCAAACTACCATGAGCTTTACCACCTAAAGAAATACCTTGAGCACGACAATCTTTAACAGTAGATCTTAAAGCTGTTCCTAACCGCTTACTGACATGATTTATGCATTCTTCCTTTTTTATCACAGCATCCGGTCCGTACACTTTTTTCTCAGCCAAGTTATGAAATGTCTTACAGTCACCATCGATAAAACTGTGATATAACGAAATCCGAGTGATGTGGATCTTTTCCATAAAGTTAATGCAGCTTCCATTTCCATCGATGTAGATGAGCCAAAGTGGTTTATATCACATTCGCTTTTATGTCCTTCATACCATATGCTGAATTCAGCACTTGACTCGCCTAACTTATTTTTTGCCACAGAGCAATGACGACACACCTTACTCATCACTTCAAAGTCAACGACATAACCGGTGAGCATATCTATAACACACCCTATACCGATGAGTGAGGAGTGACCACGAGTTAGCCACGTGCCATCAAAACTAACACTTAGGTCTGTAATTTCAGCAGAACTATGACCTTCATTCTTGTACGCATCTTTAATCTCTCTGTGGGTTTCCGCAAATATGTTTTCAGATGCCGGAGTGTATGCGTTATCCAGCCTTCTTGCACACTTCCCATATGTAGTTGATGAAAAAGGATCCATATTCATTACCATACAAAACTTTTCTATGGCTGAATAACCTTTCCCAATGTGTGAAAAGGCTTGAGTTATTCTCAAATTCCCATCATGGCTGGTAGGACCAGACTTTAAAGAAGTATTTACAACAGTTTTGTTTTCATCACAGTTGCTACACAATAGTTTTAAATTGTATGAAATCCCAACTTGGCTCCAAGCTCCAGTTTCAAACCTTGTTTTTCACAATATTGGCACTTTGCACTTAAAAGTAGATTATTAACTTGGTTGAAGTCCACCAATATATAATGTCCAACAGCAGAGGTATCCTTTTTTACCTCAGTATTTAATTTTTCAAGGCGTACATTTGACACTAATGAATCTTTAATCACTTCACAGTCAACATTCTCTTTACGCCATCGCTTTTCATTCATTTGCGAAGCATGCAATGAACGCTTCCTAAGAGGCATATTAGTGATAATAACAACTGATAAAACTAAAAGAATGAATGAATTATGATTGAAATAGCATTAAAAATGCTTTTTTAAGTTTCTATGAAGTAAAAAAGTAATCAAACTAAAAAGCACACAGCAAGCAAAAATGGCAAACCTAATGTAAACAAACAACTTGGCTGATAGTTACAGTTACAGCTTAAAGCGTTCTTCTTCTTCTGTGTGTAGTTTTTTATATAAAATATTGGATTTATTTTCAAGTAAAAAAGTGTAAACATTGAGGGGGCGTGGCATTTAAACAGCTGTCAGAGCTGTCAAAATATTTAAAATACATTTTACTACATTTAAAATAATCAGATCGTTTCAAAACTTCGCACAGTTGTGCCAGAGGTATCAAACTACATTTTAAAGTAAAAATTGAAAAATCGATATTTTCATCGATTTTCGGCTTTTGAAAGGTGCCAAGTCCCCTTTTGAGCAAAAACAAATCGCATAAAACAAAAATTATTATATTATAAAACAAAAGTTGTATTCTTTTAAATCTATTGTTGATAAAACGAATCGTTAGTAAACTAACTTATTCCACAAATAAAACGCTTTCTATGTTTATTATTTGTGTTGTTGAAAATTGTCTAATCACTTTGAAAGAATAATTCAATTTTGCCAATAGATAAAATGCATAAAATACTTTAAAAATATTATTGTTTAAAAGTTGATTCAAACACAGATAAGATAAATTACGCTTTATCTTTTTTTCAAAATATTCGAATGGCAGATAAAAATCATTTCCATGTCATTGTTATGTTTAAATGAAAGCAATGGATAAGTGCGGGAAAAAATGTGCTTTCAGAGAAATAAGAAAAGGGAAAAAAATTAAAAAAGAATATTATTCCAAACATCCGGAAGAATTCTTATCATTCCCTCCCATTTTGAGATAAAATAACATCAAATCCATTAAAATAAAACAACATGATTCGTATTTCATTTTAAGCCAAAAAGAAAAACATTGTTTGACATCATTTTACTAAAATCAAAATCTAACTGTTGCCAAGTTTACTATTCTCGAAAGATTTGATAAAAAAATAATTCAGAAACCGCAGCCAATCGTTTGGTTTTCTGATGGGAACGAAGAATAAAAGTCGAGGGAAATACGTAACTTTTCAATTCAAAAGACTTCATATCTGGTCTTCTCATTTTACTATATTTTCTCGCATGGGCGGTAAAATGATTAATGCTTATCGCTTGGCGTCCATTTTGTGTCATTCGATATTTGACGGAGAGAATGTTTTTGCATAGTTTGAAAGATTTATATATGTACATTTTCCGGAATATTTTATTGTGGGACATTTCAGGGAATTGGTTCTCTTGCATTATCTATTTTTCAATCACACAAAGGGGGTATGTGTTTGCTTGCAAAATGAATAATTGTCAAGTTTTTAAGACAACGCCTTATCAACAGAATATTTTGATACTTAAAAAGAGAAAAAAAAAAACTAAGCAGGACCTGTGTGTAACAGATTAATATTAATAATACTATTTATTATTTCTTTACAAAATGAAGCTAAATGTATACAGCTATATATATGATCAGTATTTACGAATAATAATTAATAACTTTGAATATATAATCCTCTTGTGCTGGCTGAGTGACGTAATTGGTTTGTCACTGGTTTTGTGAACCTAAGGTTGCAGGTTACGACCACGGCCCAGGTCGGTGGATTTTCATAGTGCGAAAAATCGACAGCGCCCATGGCGTATGATTATGCGGCATGTAAAAGATCCCTTGCGTGCTTGTTTAGCTTGGGTGCTCATGGCTAAATTATATTTTTAAGAACAATTTCGCATCTTCAGAGCTCAGGTGCCTTCCTCTGGGGAGGAAACTGGGCGTCAGAATTACTTGCGGCGATTGGTACGCCACCCATATGGTGCCACATTTAAAAGTGATACCAACTCCCGAGGAATGTTTTTGGTCTGCAATGATAAAACACCAACCTGCAGCCGCATTAAAAATTAAAAAAATAATCATCTCATCAGAAAACAGATTCACAATAAATATACTTGTTGAGAAAGTTCAATTCCTTGTCAGTATTTCTTTAATGCAGTGATTTTTCTGTAAATGTCAGCAAATTTGTTACAACCACATTGTTACGTATGCACAACCAATATTTTGAATTTCCCAAATTCAACCACTTTTTGCATTGAAACTCTGAATATTCGTTCAAAGCATAAGCCATTGAATGTGTCGTCATTAAAAACGTTTATAAAAGCTTAGAGTAATCGAATGTGAAGTAATTTCAGTCCTCTATACTAAACATGACATCTACATGGAATTCGATGACAATAAAAAGAAGTACGTACTGCATCTGTCTACATTTGTTCTATTGTTATCAGCAACTAGCTGTTACCCGCCCGCTTCGCTGGGTATTTCATGATGTTTTATAAATTTTTACTGCTTATATATATGTATAAATTATTGATATCTAAGTCCTAGCATTAAGAATTCGATTGTATTGAAAAATATACTTAGACCTGTAACTGTCACCTGTTGATAAATAAAAAGGGCAGAACTCATCTAATTTGTATTTTCTAAAAATCTCTAAAATTGAAGTATAGAATGATGTTTGCTCTTTCGTAACCCAAAAACCAAGTGGATTCCCGCAAAACCAATTTTCGCGGTGGATCTCTACTCCGTAAATTGAACATGCAAGCCAAATTTCAAGTCTAAATCAAACAGAAAAAAACAAAAGTTTTACTATCAATATCCCCGTAATCCCGTGTTGAGAGCCGTTTTCCAAAATAACCTCTCTTAGCGGATTTCAATTCAACAAAAGAAAAATGCAAACCAAATTTCATTATTATAGTCCTTGTAGCTCGAAAAAAGGATTTTTTTTGTGTCAATACGTCCCAGTAACCCCTGCACCCCTCCCAGAACTTGATTTACTTAAAATACATTCTTAGTGCATCCCTATTCAACAAAAGAAACATGCTTAAAAAATTTCAAGTATATGGGTCTAACAATTAAAAACAGGAATTTTTTTCTGTAACTCCTCTTGACCCTCGCAACCATCCTTGGGGTCAATTTTCGTTTTACTCTTTGTTAGAGGAATTATATTCCATGAAAGGAACATGCCTACCAATTTTCAAGCAGGATGATCAAATAGTTTAAAATGGAAATATTTATCGATTACGCCTCTTAATCTCCCGAAATTAAACTTGGTAGTTGATATTCGCAAAACCCATTTTGTAGCGGTTCTCTACGAAAGGAATCTGCTTATCAAATTTCAAGACTGTACGTCTAATAGTTTAAAAATGGGGATAATTATCTATAACGCCACTTCGGTGTCTGTTTTCACAAAACCCATTTTGTAGGGGAATTGCACTCTATGAAAGGAATCTGCTTAGCAAAATTTGTGCGTCCAATAAATTAAAAATGCAAAAAAAAATTATCAATAACGCCCCTTGAACCCCGCAACGCCACCTAAGGGTCTATTTTCACAAAACACATTTTGTAGTGTATCTCTATCCTATGAGAGGAATCTGCTCACCAAATTTCAAGACTGTGCGTCTAATAGTTTAAAAATAGAAATAATTACTTATATCTGCCCTTAACCCCCGCAACACCCCTTGGGGTCAATTTTCCCCAAACCCGTTTTGTAACGGATATGTACTCCATGAAAGAAACATTCCTACCAATTTTCAAGCAGGTAGGTCAAGTAGTTTAAAAACGAAAATATTTATCTATTACGCCACTTAATCCCCGCAACGCCACTTAGAGGTCTGTTTTCACAAAACCTTCTTATAGCTGATCTCTACTCTATGAAAGAAATCTATTTATCAAATATAAAGACTGTGTGTCTAATAGTTTAAAAATGGAAATAATTATCTATAACGCCCCTTAAGTCCCGCAACGCCACTTGGGGGCAATTTTCACGAAACCCATTTTGTAGCGTATCTCTACCCTATGAGAGGAATCTGCTTACTAAGTTTCAAGACTGTACGTCTAATAGTTAAAAATCGGAATTTATAACGCCCCTTAAACCCCCCCCCCCGCAACACCCCTTGGGGTCAATTTTTAAAAACCCATTTTGTAGCGGATATTTACTCCATGAAAGAAACTTACTACCAATTTTCAAGCAGGTAGGTGAAGTAGTTTAAAAACGGATATATTTATCTATTACGCCCCTTAATCCCCGCAACGCCACTTAGAAGTCTGTTTTCACAAAACCCGTTTTGTAACTGATCATTATTCTACGAAAGGAATCTATTTATCAAATTTAAAGACAGTGCGTCAAATAGTTTAAAATGAAAATAATTATCTATAACGCCCCTAAGCCCTGCAACGCCACTTGGGGACGATTTTCACCAAACTCATTTTGTAGCGGATCTCTACTGTATGAAAGGAATCTGCTAACCCAATTTCAAAATTGTACATTGAGTAGTTTAAACATGGAAACAATTATTTATAACGCCCTTAACCCCCGTAACGCCCTTGCGTTTCGTATTTCGGAAAATCCGTTCTTAGCTGATGTCTACTCTATGAAAGGAACATGTCTACCAAATTTCAAGTATGTAGGTTGAATAGTTCCAGAGATATCGTGATTAGTCAGTCAGTCAGTGAGTGAGTCGCTTTTCTCCTTTATATATATAGATACTAGCTGTTACCAGCGACTTCGTTCACGTAGAAATTTACAAAAAAGTGTTTTGTTCAATTCACAGATCTTACGAAAACTTAATAATTCTGTATTCCACGTTAAGAAATACATACACGCTATATATATATATAGAGAGAGAGAGTTTAATGTCATTTTTTTACTTTGTGAATCAATGTTTTGTTTTTATATTTTTGTGTTCTTTTCTTTTTTTTTTTTTTTTTTTTTTTTTCTGCTTTTTGGTGTTTATTGTTTTATTTTTTTTTTTTTTTTTTTTTTTTTTTTTTTTTTTTTTTTTTTTTTTTTTTTTTTTTTTTTTTTTGTTAATTTTTGTGTGGTTTTTTTCGTATAAATTTATTGAACATCCTCTCTATATACAGTATTAAATTTATTGAAAAATCTCTTTATATACAATATTTGGTGTACGATTTTCTTGAGCTAAAACAAAAACGCCAGTGGCATTCCTCGCACGTGAACATGCCACGTATAGTTGGCCATGTGAAAAGCAACTCTTAGTTAAATCTATGTCAACTTTGCTTAACGTTTGCCCTTGTGACTTGTTAATTGTCATAGCAAAGCTGACACTTACAGGGAATTGTAGTCTTTTGAATTCAAACGGGAAATTCGATGGTATTATGGGAATTCGTGGTATAAGTACTATGTTACCTTTTCCGCATCCGGATATTATACGACCTTCTATAACGTTTCTTTGCAATGACACTACTCGCAACCTAGTACCATTGCAAAGTTTTGGTGGGTTTAAATTACGGAGTAGTATGATGGGAACGCCAATCTTAAGTTCTAGCTTGTGAGGAGGTAGACCAGGCACAATTATACTGTTTAAAAATTCTGTTGGATAACTAACCGTTTCATCCGGATTGCAAACTGTATTGATGGAAAGGTATGTTTGTGATTCACCAGGAAGCTTATTTAACATGCGCTGATTAAGCGCAGTAACCTGGTCGTTTATAGGTGCTAAAATGGATCTTTCACACAACCACGAATCTTCTTTTATATTGAGATTGTGAACATCATCATAAATGCTATGTTTTTTTATCAAAATCTGAAATATTTTCATGAATAAAAACCTAACAATGTTTAACATCGATTTCTAATTATTATACTTAAAGTTCAGCTGTTAAAGTTTAAAACAGCTTAAATATAACGAATTAAAAAAACTCACAATTAAGAAATTAAGAACAATTTGAATTATTTTAGAAACAACTACCTACGCAGTTAACTAAATAAAATAACCTAAGAGTAATTTATCAAAATCTGAAATATTTTCATGAATAAAAACCTAACAATGTTTAACATTGATTTCTAATTATTATACTTAAAGTTCAGCTGTTAAAGTTTAAAACAGCTTAAATATAACGAATGAAAAAAACTCACAATTAAGAAATTAAGAACAATTTGAATTAAGAAAAACAGAGAGGTAGAAAAATGAAAGATACCTTGAAAATTATTATTCTTCGATTACAATATAAATATTAAGCAAATAATAACTATTGTTTAAATGTGACTAAAAATGTAAATAAAAAAAAGAGAAAGGATTAAAACTTATCAATTTTTTGTTTCTTGCATTGCTTTTTGCTTATGAAGCCTTGATTTATTATTTTTAAAAGTGCATCCGAAACAGCCGATGCTCTACTTAACTGAACAGTGAGATAACTTTCATAAAAAAAAATTATGGCACGTGTCAGCGAATTATGATGTGCGCGTAACACTGTTATGTCTCATGAAGAGCATCGGTCGCCAGTAACCAAAACAACGACTTCATTAGCTCAGCTTGGCGTTCAATTTGGCGTTCATCTTGGCATTCAGTTTCACGTTCACCCGTATAGTTTCCGTTCCCGTAAGAATACGGGAATAAAATATAGCCTATGTTACTCCCCGTTAATGTAGCTTTCCATTAGTGAAAGAATTTTTAAAATCGCACCAGCCGTTTCCGAGATTAGCCGGAACAAACAGACAGACAGACAGATAGACAGACAGACAGACAGACAAAAATTTTAAAAATTGGTTTTTTGTTATGAGTACCGTATATACTTTTAGTGCATTAAGTAAAAAGCTGCTAATTTGAAATTACAAACAGACACTTCAATTTTATTTATTTGTATAGAATAGATATGTAATTTGAGTGATGGAAGAAAAAAAGCATAGAAAAATACTTACACTACATTGAAAGTGTATAATATTATTTTTTTAAAAGAGAGGTTTAAATTTCAGAAATTCAAAATATCTATTAAAATAGAAAAATACTTTGTAATGATTCATAAATTTATTTTTAAAATCCTACATTGCATAAACAACCAATGTTTCTCATGCTATTTGTGATTTATGCATTTAAATTTATTTTTATATCATAAAAAACTATGACTATTTTATCAAAAATTATATTTACCTTAAAAAAAATAAAGAAAACCGTGAAAGCGATTTCTTAAAAAATAATGTGCTTAACGATATTGATGGTGCTGAGCAAAATGTTTCAAAATATTCCCATTATTACGTCTATCATAATTAATTTCAGAAAAATCACGCTTATTTGAAGAAGAGAATGTTTTGAGGAAAATTTTGTGATCAACATCCTACTGCAATGCCAATCAATACCTCTGCTCAATTCTACTCAATACTCTATTCATTTCTGATTAACACGACTGATTTTTATTATTACGACTGTAAGATACTTAAAATTTTTATTAATTTAAACTCTGTGAATTTATGCTAGATTTATCTTAATTTAAGAATGAAAGAATGTTTTGTACCAAATAAGAAACAAGAAATTCTACGAATGTTTAATTCTGCCATTTAAATCTTTAACGAACCTTTAACAAGTAGTGTGGAAATGAAAACTATCAAACAAGGTATAACAAATGAAATTCTTTATTCTTAAGCATTTCAGGATTACTTATTCTTCATTTTATGGTTAATTATTTTTTTATGTTGAGAAATGGTTAATTAAAAATAATAGGAACCCATTGCATTGAAAACCCTATTTTTCTTTTGTATTTCACCTATTTAAGAGTATACAAAAAACTAAATTTTCATTATTTGAGGTTTCTATTCCCCCCCCCCCCCCGCCTTTCAAACTGAATTTCTTTTCATGAGATCATTTGAATTTAAATTCTCAACAGAAGATTAATTTTATATCGTGAAAGCTCTTCCTTATCAAGATAATTCCTTGCTTTTTAAAGTCATCATTCTACAAGTGCTTATTTCTTAAAATCATTTCGAATAACGACGCGTTGAATGGCATTAATTAGTGGTAAACATTTAGTTTTGGGGGAAAAAAAGTAACAATAAGCATTGCATAACAATAAGTCCAAAATAATAATGAAAGAAATACTAATATCATGAATATTAGATGTTCTTTCATTCGGAATACATTGAAGTAGCATATAATAATTCATTAAACTTTATAATATTTCAAAATTCGATTTTTTCCCCTTCAAAATATATATTGATTAATTTTTAATTGGAATTTCAAATGGTTTCCTCAATGGTTCAAATGCTTTTGATGGGTATATCTTTCAAAATTTAAGTTTTATGAATAAAGATTAATATAAAATGACTATGAACAATTACTCGTAATTAATAACTCTTGCTGTTAAACTTCTTTTTAATCATGCATTAATAATAATTTTTAAAAAGCAATTTATTGGTAGATTTTATTATATTTAGAAAATTTATTTGTTCCACACAAGTAGCTTGGAAACAAAATTTAGGAATGAATTGGTTTTTAATAGATAATTAATAGTAGGTTCAATTAATTAATAATCCGTATCATTAAGGAAGTATTGATAGAAATTTTCATAAAAACAAGTTATTCTTAGGTGTTTATTATGTTTAGCAAATTCACTTGCTTCTTATAAATAACTTAAAAACAAAATATGAGTATTAAATTGTTTTAATAGATTAATAATAATATTAAGAATGGCATAAATTCCTTGGTAATAGTTTTTTCACATCTGGGAACTATTTATAAAACTTATAATAATTTCTGAGCTGGAAAAAATGATAGAAATTTTGAATTGTAGGTAAAACAACTTTTATTATTGATTTAAAACTAATATTCTAATTCGAAATCTTATGTTAACTTTTATTTTTGGATGTTTCAATTTCCCAAATGAAAGAACCATGTATTTTCGTATTTTTTTTATGCATGTACACTCGTATACAAACATTTTTGCAATATTACATAGATTTTCGTATTTTCTATGTAGCCTCAAATTCAATATTTTTTTACTTTATGCACATTCACTTTTGCATACATATCAATACAAAAAATAAGCCCCAGTATGTTAAACAAAAGTTAAGATATTATAATCGTTATGATGTCTTTTATGTTTGTGCATTGCTTGCAAAAACATACCCAAACATTTATGATAAGCTTCCCTCTATTATGTTTTATTTAAAAATAATCTGCTTATGGAAAATGTTAAAAATTTTTTAACTTTGTAAAACTAAATGACTGTTATATGAATGTCAGTATAATAAGCATTCTAATAACAAATAAATGGAATATAAGAGCAATGTAAAATCTCGATGGCATTTACAGACAGAGATCTGCATCTATGTTCTTTGCCACTCAAAATACGTATGCAATTGGCTGGTCGAGATTCGAATCCTGATTTAAAAAAAAAAAACGATTGTGTGGCATTAAAAAGATTGATTGCAATCAGTTGAATTAGACTTCAAGTTTTCATATTGTAATGAATATTTTAATTAAAGTTATGCAGAGTTTATAATGGGATTTTCTCAGTAGAACAGGATTCGAAAAAAGAGAGTCATTTTCTCTTGTATAAATAATTAGCGTTATTTAAAAGCAACTAGCTTTAATTTATTTTTTTTAAATATTTTCATTTTAGTTCAAATTAGTTTGTAAAAATATTCTAAAATTTTGGAACTTTTTGTCATTGTTATTCGAATTAATATGCTTTCGATAGTATTTATTGAATTTACTTTAAATTATTTCGAACATAATGATACATTTTAAACATAAATATGACAATTTATTTAATTTTCAGTAATATAGTGAGTGAAAATTTTGAATATTTTTGGATTTAACATAAAGCAAAACTTTTGCAAGCTAACTTCTTAAGAGAATGGAACAGTACCAGTAGCATACGGAATTAATCAGCACATGGATTTTATTCTTTTCACTTTTGTGTACTGTCATAGAAGTGCCTTAAAATTATACATAATCAATGCACAAAAATATTTTTTTCTTTGCAATGTAATTTAAAATCGAAATGTTTATTGTTTCTTCGTGGATTCATTATTCCTCCTGAAAAAGCGGTAAATCTTGCTCTTGCCTTAATAAGGATCTGTAATTTCTGATTTGTTAATAGAATCAAAAATTATGACAAAAATGAGGAGATTTTTCTTCTTTAACTGGATTAAATAGGGTAAATTATCAGCGCTAGCCTCGTCATATCAGCAGGACAATTTTCAAGAAAATTGTACCAGTACCACTTCTCACTAATTGATTTGATTTTTCATTAACGTTGCACTCTAAAGAAACACGAGGGGGCCATTGGTAAAGTACCTCGTAACTTTAAACCTTGTTCAAGTGACGAGACGACACCTGAGATATAACGATTTCCCAAAATCCCACACCACGCCAACGTGAGGACATTGAGCCACGATAGGTTTAACGTGCATCAGACTCTCTACAGTCTACACGATGGGTTTTTGGTGACTCGAACTCACGAGTCGACGACCACGAATTCGAGATCAGGACCATTCGGCTAAAAGGGATAGGAGAATTTGGAAACTTATACTCTCTCTCTCTCTCTCTCTCTCTCTCTCACACACACACACACAGTGAGGACATAATATTACCTGAATCGTGATACTTAAGAGTAATTTTTTTATCATAGACTGGAATAATTTTATGTCGATAAGAATTTTAATTTCTGTTTTATACAAATATATATTTTAATAGCCATTGATCTTATTTACGATTCAGACAGGTCCTTTACGTTAAAAATAAATCTTCAATTTGATGATATAGACCTAATCTGATAATAATCCGGATAATAATTTGTAACACTGTGTATCAAAATTGATAGTAACAAAGTAACTCGATGAAGAAGGACAATAAGAAATCGATGTTGTGGATTTTTCATTTATGATGTAGTAGGAATATTTGTATATATATAAATAATCACTAAACACATATAATACATTGGGAAAAGAAATTTACAACAAACATAGCATTTTTAAAAATTGCGTAAATTTTGTTCCAGTTTAATGGCAATCGAATTTGTTGAATTAAATGCTTTTTGAATGAAGAAAGCAATATAAAAAACATGTGTTAGTTGCATAAAATATAAATTTTGTTTTGGTACGTTTCTTTTTTATTATTTATTATTATTATTATTAATTTACATTTTATATAAGCTATTCAGAATTATTTTGATGTAATAAATAAGTTTATTTCATGTAATAATTTTTATATGGTTTTTAAAAATTCCTGATATTGCATTAATTTTCCATGCTCAAAGGGGGAAGGTGAAAAAAGTGAATCGGATACAGAGAAGAGGAAGAATATGTGAGATCTTTAAGTTGCAAATAAAATTCAATAGATGGCAGCATAGTTTGTAAGATTTAAGTGTTCGTTAGTGCTGCCATCTACGGAATCAAACTTGTTAAATTAAATGCCTGATAAAAAAAGTCGAAGTAATGAATATTCAATAGTATTAAATAAAATTTACGAAACTGCTCTCAACAAAATATATGCCTTGCTTTATAGATACCCATCATAATTTTTGGCAATATGAAGGAACTAATATCATAATTTCCAACTGTTGTTACTAATTTTAATTTTTTTACCTTCAAAAATTAAATTACAGTTTTTTAAAATATTGAAAGGAATTGTTGTTTCTTTCTTTCTATCATTTAAAAAAACATGCTTTCAATAAATGAATGAGTTTTTGAAAGAAAATTCCCATTTAGTTTTCATTAAATCGGATTTGTTTTATTCTGAAATTAAGCTTGTATATTTAATATAATAAAAACATTAATTAAATTAATGATAAATTAACACATTTTTTTCCCAGCCTTGTACGTCCAAGATTGAGGATTCAACCCTGATCCAAGTAGGTGTATTTTCATGATGCAAAATCTCGAAAGCATCTATTTCGTATGATTAGAAGGCATATTAAAGATGACTAGAGTGACTGTTCGGCTTGGGACCCTTTTGGCAAAATTTAAGTTCCTGGAACGATTTCCCATCATCAGATCTGCGAGACAAAATTACCTGCGACGATTGGTATATCACCTATATGGTGCCGCACTAAAAAGAGATACCAGCTTTCAGAGAATGTACTGGGTCTGCAATGGTAAAATAGGAATCCGCAGCCCTATTTGAAAAAACAAAAATTATTCAACAATTAATTTTGGTAAACAAAAAAAGACTTTTCATGCTGAAGGTTTATATTTATACATTTATGGTTTTAAAATTCTTCATGCAACTATAATAATAGCTTCATTTACCTCATTTCAATTTTATTTGAGAATTTAAATACTTAATGCCTATAACTACATAACATGTGCGTTAAGTAACAGTATATACTCCTATATATATACATATATAATATAATTATTACACATACGTACAGAATATTTGTTATTAGGAACATGCATTAGTTATTGATAAATATCAGAAAGTTCTTCATGAAAATGATATTAGTATTGAGTTAACTTGGATCTGTACCAAGTTAGAAAGAATATCTTTATATCTATCTAACTTGGCTGATAGAATTATTTTTCTGGTGAAAAGCTTTGCTGAATCCTCCATAATTTATACTACTATCAAGAGAAAAATTAAATTTCACTCTGGTGAGTCATGTTTACGAAATATCTTCATGAGACTGAATAGTTTCTCAGTCAATGTTATGTTTCTGGAAGTGAGCTTCAGTTTTCAATTTCAAGAAATACCGAGGAGGATCAACTTTCAACCTCATGGATCATCAGTTGTGACCATCTGAAATAAGAGAATAAATTTAAAAATATAGCATAAATTGCAAATATTTGAGAAGTTTAAATTTTACTGAAGGTATCCTTTTTCTATTGATATATATTCGTTTATTCTTGATGTGTCAATAAAATATAGCTCTCGTATTATATACAGTCA
>BMAO01023105.1:0-30095 GCA_019973975.1 Trichonephila clavata | reverse complement strand
CTAAATTATATCCATAAAATGCATAATTCACAGTTAATTACTAAATAATAATTGCAATTATCAGAATATGCGTATATTTTTAACATGACGAATGTTTTTCAATTTCCTTCTTAAAGAGTATAAAATTTCCACGAATTCAAAAAGAGGGACTTTTAGAAGAAGCGGTTTTTAATTTAAACAACACTGAAAATAGTTTTATGTAATTAATTTAAAATTATGTTCTCGCATTATCGTCTTTCAATCATATTACAACTACAAATGTAGGTTTAATTACAGAGGTGTAAAATTCTTCCTGGAATCAAACAAATAATTCAACCGCTTATTATACTAAAAATTAGGAAGATGTTTAAATTCCACGTAATATTTGTTATATAGCCTCCTTTATCTCTTTTTCACATATAATCACAATTGCTTATATTCAAAAAATATAAAAATGGAAGCATAATAGAAGGTGTGGTACAACCCAAGCGAGAGGATGAAAAAATATTTTTGGAAACTATATATTAATGCATTCATATGTTTGTATCATTCTGAGAAAAATATTTTGTCAGCCTTAATTATTTTGTATCGTGTATTTCATAAATATGCATTAACTATTTAAAAGATGAGATGTGATAATAAAAGCTGTTAAGAACGTGGGCGTTTTTACGGAGAAACTTTAATAGCCGGATCTTTTTCTGCGAAAAGGAAAATACTGCTTCCGAAATGAATAATCTAATGAAGTAGGAGCGGCCACATTTTTTCACCTCTTTTTTTTATAATGAATGGTAAAGAATCGATAGAGTGTTTAACGTTAGTTTCAGTATCGCAATCCTTTCTTGGAAATGGAATAGTAAAAGATTAATTTCGGTTATTCTTTTTTGCTTAGTTTTTCCTCGAAATCGCGAAATACTAACTCACTTCTACGATAAATTAAACCTGGCAGTAACATTTTAACACACGCAAACACACACTTCAGGATAAATATGTCATTGGTTCTTATACACGTAAGCTGAAAACGCGCGCGCGTTGTTTATGTTTTTTTTTTTTTACGATTTTGCTTACTTCATTTTTATACTGTTTATGTGTGTGTGTGTTGTGGTAATATTTTTGAAAATGTGGAAAATTGATACTCTTTATCACATCATTAGCAGCTGCGACCACCAAATTCATAATTTTCAATTATTTTTTTCTCTATAACGTCCTCTTCGATAGCCGAGCTATTAAGTCACCAATCGGTCAAAAACATTTGCTGGTATAGTTAATTAAAAAAAAAACTTAAGAACACGCTTTTATACTGAATCGAACTAAAAAGTAAAAAAATAATTCTTAATATAAGAATAAAATGATGAACGAGTAAATTAATGTCATGGGGTAAAAACGTGGGTTGTTCTATAAATATATCAATTGTTATAGTTTCTAACTTCTTTCAATTCCGAAATTGCACCCCACGCTTTTACCCCAATGACATTAATTTTCTCGTTCATCATTTTATTCTTATATTAAGAATTATTTTTTTTTTTTACTTTTTAGTTCGATTCAGTATAAAAGCGTGTTCTTTAGTTGTTTTTTTTTTAAATTATAATTTATTTTTCATTTTTTAGTTCGATCTACAATAAAAGCGTGTTTTTTAGTTTTTTAAGCTGTCATTTTTTCATTGTTGAATTTATCCTTGATTTTGATATTTGGAGCCACAATTAGGTGGCTGCTGGAATAATTCTTGATCTTCAATGGATTTTAATTAAAGGGTCTGAAGTGTATTTATTCTCTCTGTTTACGGGCCTCGGGTGAGTCCCGTATCGTTATATTAGATTCCGTCTCAAAAGAACAGGTCAAACAAACAAAATGTGTATTGAGGAGAAAGAAAGTTCGAATTTAAAAAAAATTTAATGTACCACATGTTTTTATAACGGACTAAAAAGTATAAAATTCCTCTTTTTCGTTTTTTTTTTTTTTCTTCTCTTTTCACATTTTCATGGATTGTCATCCACTTCTGAGATATGGTCCAAATTTCAAGTCACGAGCTCATCGGAAAGTCACACAGTTTAAAATCAATTACAAAATTTCACCCGGACAGACATTAAAGAAGGCGAGTTAATAAAAACATGGTAATATTAAATGTCAATCATATTCTCACCTTTTAAACGTATTGCTATAATGTTAATTCGTATCATCACACTTCTAAACGTATTGCTTTGTAAAAATAAAAAATGTTTATCAGTTAGAACATAAATTATTTTTTTCACATCACGAGCCTTTTTTTTATTTTCATTTTCAGAAAAACGTTTATATTATAGTAAGAATTGATAACACACACCCACTCTCCACTTTCTCACATACAGAACACTTTTTTTTTTTTCTTTTTATAAACCACAAGTGTATTAATTAAAAACACTCGCTGTAGGGTTACAGCTTTTTCTTTTAGTCGCTAAATCTGGAAGTAGTCGCCAAATCTGGAAATGTTACATGGAATTAGTCGCCAAATCTGAAAATGGTATATCGAATTAGTCGCCAAATCTGAAAATTGTATGTGCAATAAGTTGCCAGATCTGGAAGTGATACATGGAATTGTCGCCAAATCTGATTATAGTGATTCCTGACGATCCTGATGAGGACAATGGAACAAAATTATGAAATTATTGTATTGTCATCGGGCATTGACAAGTGTGCCAAAATTTCGAATTAATCTGACATTTTTAAGTGGGTGAAAATCGAGTTCCAAGATTCCGTTACATGCAAGTGAAACTTATAAATAATAATTAATAAAAAAATAAAATGCGTGTTAATTAAAATAGATGTAGTTTGCGTGAGTCGGGGTTTGAGAAAATGACGTCACCTAACTCTGCCTCTACATAAAAAGGAAAGTAATGCACACAGGCTCGGGCAAGTTTTTCAAAAATTGGCGCATTTAGTTAAGATTTAAAATGGTACAACACACGCGTCCTTTTTCTATCCATAATAATGATAAAGAATATTTTTTTATTTGCAGAAGACCTTCATTTTAAAAACTCTTCTGTTGACACTTTCCTTTACATCATTAATAATCATCACAAATTTTTCATTTTTATTGTGGTTTTTTCATTAACATTATCTCCATTTCCATGCTATTGATCACACTCATAAATCGAGCTTAATCTCTTTTGCTGGTTTAGTTAAAATCAATGTAGTTTGCTTGAGTCAGAGTTAGAGAAAAATGCCACCTATCTTTGACTTTCTATAAAAGGAGATACATTACATACTACCCTATGCATAACTTATTTCAAAGGATAACCTAATTAGTTAAGATTCCAAAATGGTACAACCCTTGCTATTTTTCTATCCATAACAATTATTAACATTTTTTTTATAAAATGATTTTTTAAATTTAAATATTAAGTAACCAAATCAAGCAATACATTTAAAAACAAAAAGGAGAATAATTATTGTAATACTGCAATGAACTAAATGTTCTAAGTCAGAGGTTTCCAAACTTTTTTGTTTCATAAACCCCTTGCTATGTTTTTCAGTTTGAGGTAGACCCCTGCTTACCTAATATTTAATTTTTGAAAATTTACTAACTTAAATGTCTTTTTGACAGCTGGTATAGAGGCTTTAAATTTTTAACTGAAATGAAGAGAATTGGGTTTAAAACTTAAAAAACATGTTAATTAAATTAAAACTTAATATATACATAAAATATCTGAGCAACAAACAAATGCTTTCAATGGGAGGAATAAATCTCGTGCATCAATAACACTTTTTCAACATTTATAATCAATTTTGTCAGTTTTAACCCTAAATTTCCTGGGTTAGTATTGTCCAGCCCTTATTTCCAACCCCTTTCTTTTTTGTTTTGGAGAATAGCAACCACACTGAAACTCCTTGTTAGTAGGAAAAGTAATACACAATTTTCTCACGATATTTCATAGCTCGTGATAAATAACAGGTATGTTTCTTAAAACCCAAATTGCTGACATGGTCCTTGTTTTAATAATATTTCTGCTGTCATCTTGTAACTGCAAATTAACCTCATTAATATTAGTAAATAAATCTATTGAATAGATAAAATCTAGTTTCCACTTAATGAAATTTTCTTTTAAAATTAAAATTATGATTTAGTTTAATAACAGCTGCAATCATAGACCCCTATTTACACCTCATGGATCCTAAAATTATTTTTTCTCTTACGTGGATCCCTTGCAGGTCATCATAGACCCCTGAGGGTCGATATAGACCACTTTGGGAATCACTGTTCAAAGTGTTTGCCTTCTACATGATGATAGGCTCTACATCTTTTTAAAGTGATTAAGAGTCGTGAGAGACAGACAGATTTATATTAACAACACACTATAAAGCTCCACGAGGGTTTTTGGCGATGAACCTCTGTCAAGTGACAAGAACGAAACCTGTGCTAGCAGCCCCTCTTCTAACTTATACACCGCAACAGCGTGAGGAAGTTTTAGCCTCGACAGATTTAGCGTGCTTCTTTCTGCTAAACAAGGGCCTTCAGCTGCACTAGGCTCAAAAAAGTTTGATAAATCGTGAGAAACTAGCTAAACTTATTTCTTTCACTGATTCGTTCATCCTATTGCGCAGTTCGATTACATTTTCAATTGGCTTAAAAGAAGTTAGATGGCAGACATTTCATACACTTAATCCACTAAAAATTACAAAAATATTTTCCGTTTTATTTTTAAATGTATTACTTAATTTAAGTAACTCACTTAAGATTGAGTTTTTCGGAATGAAGTTATTTTGCAAAACAAAACAAAAAAAAATGGAATAACTGTTATGCATAGAAAAGTAGCAGATGTTGTACCATTTTAGTATATTTAAATGACTCACATTTTAAAATATCTCGCCTACTGTAGTATGTGACAATAGTCAAAGTAATAACGTCTTACGTAAAAACATAAAAACAGATTAGCTAACTATGAATAATGTAGAAGGGGTTACTAGTTTCCCCTTATATAAATCACTAACAAAATTAATATAAGTTAAGAACTACCCCTCTTCTTACAATATTGAGAAGATAGAGGCTTGATATGCGATTAAGGTCTCCGACTACCTTAAAGTTGTGAATTTTGCGAACAATTAACAAAATTTCTTATGATTTATTTTACAGACTATCTTATTAGCTTTATAAAAATATCAAGTTTATTTATTTCCGTTCACTAGAACAAAAACTACAAGTGTTTTAGCAAAAGCAGATGTCATTACATTTAGCAAAATGTCATACCTTAAAACTCGAAATGTGTGTGTTTAAATGCTCTAACAGGGACACGGATTGCTAAAAATGTTTTGAAAATATTTACAGTCAACTATCGCTAATTCAAACCTTCGATAATACGAACCTCTCGCTAATTCAAACCTTCGATAATACGAACCTCTCGCTAATTCGAAGTATATGCTCAGCCCCTAGAGAAACTCTTGATATTTCGAACTAAAACAATACGTTTTGGTACACTCAAAACTTCAAAGTAAAATCTGTGACTGGCCAGACTACAACACGGGATAATTCGAAGTGATCTTAGAAAACACTCGACAATTCAAACACTATCATGTAGAGGACCTGTAATAAACAGGTTGGAGCTTATATGTTACATGTTTTGTGTTGTATTGTGTCTCTGCTTGTATCTCCCCTGTAACGTAGCCCCTTTGATAACCGTCGGAGTTGACTCCTACAACTCTGACAGAATCTAAAGTGTGTGTGTGTGTGTGTGTGTGTGTGTGTGTGTGTGTGTGTGTGTGTGTGTGTGTGTGTGTGTGTGTGTGTGTGTGTGTGTGTGTGTGTGTGTGTGTGTGTGTGTGTGTGTGTGTGTGTGTCACTTATAACAAGCTACACAACTTTTTTCTTCAAATTCATGTTGATGTGCAGACGTTTTTCAAGCTTCATTTACTCAAGAAAGATCCATTGACAAAGTTAGATTGAATGCCATAAAAAAAGATAACAGATTTTTTCGTTAAAAAAATTATGTACAATATGTATTCTTTTAATAGTTTTTTTATACATAAATATACTTTTAATCCAGGACATAACTTCTGTATAACATTTATTCTATATATAACATGTACTTTTTAAAAATACTTTAAAATAATTTTATACATATGCACAACAGTTGCTTTATTACATAGTTTCAAATTTAAATGTGTTAGAAAAAAATTTCTCTTCGCGTATTTTGGGAGTTTTTCCCTACCCTCTTGATAATTCAAAGTTTTTTATTGATCCCTTCAACTTTGAATTATCTAGAGTCGACTGTAACCGAAATTTTTTGTGTATGGCTTCTATAATTGTACAAGTGTTTTTAACCTTTAGATTTATCAATCACTGTTTTATTACAAAATTTACAATCACTTATGTTAATATAATCACTGTTATTTTAAGCAATTTCATGTAATAACTAAGATAAAGGGTTCTGGGTTTTGTAAAAATTAAAAAATCTCTTATTCTGAAGGTCATTTCAAAAATGAATAACATAGCAACACATACGAATTGAAAAATTGAAGATTTTTTCATAAATTTTTGGTACAAAAGGTTATGAAAGGTACTGTATATATATGTAATTTTTTTTTTTGTACATTTTTACCGATTTTTTCTTGTGTTTCAGTAATAATAATTTATTTCTATCTTCTTAATATTAGTATATTTCTCTTAAAATGTACGAAACAAATCTGAAAACCACAAAAAATCTCCATATCTCCATTTTTGTAAAAGAAAAAAGCTGTCGCAAGTAGTCGGATACCTAAGTTCCGTCATTTGAAAGATCTCTCACAGCCTTCTAAAAATTACACACACACACTATGAAATGATAGCTAATCTCCAAATAAGTAAATGATTGAAGGCTAATGGAATCAACAAATGAAAAAGAAATATCATCACGGAATAGTAGAAAAATATGATTTCTAAAATTTAAATTAATAACTTCAGGATTAAGACTTAATAGAACGGCGGGGAGGGCTAAGCAAGTTTTAAGACTACTGCCTTTTCCTTTATGCTTTTTCATATTATCCAAAAAAGTAAGGAATGCTTTCAGACGGCCTCTAATCGTAATTTCAAACACCTGTTGTAGCACAACCTTTCAATAAATGGTTTTCGGTCCCATTAATGTGTTTCTTTTTCTGATCTTTTTCTCTGCTTCTTTACACAATAGTTCGTAATATAACAGCATTTGCGATCCAGCATTCCTATGTGATTCCGTGTTGTCTCTGTACCTGCAAGTTTGTCGGTTTGATAGCGAATCACTCTATTTATGTGTATGTGTAGAAGCTCTTTTACATAACACAAAAATTTCAAAATTACAAATCTATGTATACAATAATGAATGTTTGTATGTATGACCTTGCTTCACTCCAACACCGTTCAACCGATCACTACGAAAACTGGCATGTATATGTATTTTTTGTCGAGAAGGTGTTCGGCTATTCGCTTTGTTGCAGCTCACCCACCAGGTGGCGCTACATCATATCATTTTCTGCACCGTTCAATCAATTGCCAAGTTGCCAACATAGTCAACAAAACTTATGCCAACTTGGCTCTATCGCAATATTTCGCTGTGTTTTCATTGAATCACCATTTTAAAGTAAGGAATGGCGTTGTTTGCGAATATTACAATTTTAACATAAAATAAATACAATAGAAAGTAATATTAATGTATTACACTTTCAGATACAAATTATTTACGCTATTTTAAGCATTCATTGCACAAAATTTGTTACAATGCAAAATTTTTGCTGAGAAGAGATCGGATGAGGAAGGTGTTTTCAAGAATCGACCCACAAGTGCGTTATAAATAAAAATAATCGGGGTGTTGTAAATTTTAAAAAAAATCTTTTTATCAGGTATTAGATATGCAGACATAAAATTTAACGAATGTGATTTTTAGTTCAGCTGAGTGAGTGAGTGAGTGAATATTAACGTCGCACTGATTAGCAACACGAGGGCTTTTGGCGACGGTCCGCGTAATTTTGAACCATGGTCAAGTGACGCGGACGACACCTGAGCTGGCACCCCCTCTCCTAACTACCACACCACACCAACAGGAGGACGTTTGAGCTCTCGATATATTTAACGTGCATCGCTCCCCTACACGGCGGATCTTTAGTGGTACTAGGATCGAACCCATGAGATTAGTTCAGCTGAGATATGCAAAAGACATTTTTTGTTTGTTTTTTGTTTAACTTGCAATTCACGTAAAGTTAACTCATTAAAAACTTCTTTATCCTTCAGTTTGTATTGTTTTATTTTTCGATTCACCTGTGCGAATAACGGGTATATCAGGTATAATATAAAACAAAATATATATATATATACAAACAAGTCCATCGGTCGTGTGTGTGTGGTCTTAATAATTTTGACCAAATATTAACTTCATAGTAAACTAATGAATAATTAGTTATCAATGACAATAAGCTAGTTATGAAGTTCGTGGTATTAAAGTAACGATTCATCATTTGGAAGCTTTTTATATACTTTCATTTTTATTAGGGGCATTTATCATTATTTCGCATCTTTATATATTTCTGATGTTTTTCATAAGAATTATTTATCTTCAGATGATAAATGTTTTATATATTTTTCATGTTTTTAAGAAGAACTAGCTTTCTCTAAATGATAAATATGGTCTTTGTGATATATTAATATATCTTAATGATTTATTGAAGATAAATCTTTCATTACGTGGAAAATATTTGCATGCTTTGTTAAATGTTTAAAATCATCAGTGGAGATGCACTTTTATGATTTATGAGACAAAAAAAGGAAAATAACTGGATGAAAAACTCAGGTGAAGGTCTCAATATATTAATCTTTTTAATAAGAATACGAGATTTTATATATTATTGTTTAATTAATTTTATACTTTTAAATATAGAAGAGAAAGAAACAGAAGTTCAAAGGAGAATCATGAAAAATTTTAATGATTATATCATTAAATGTAATGGTGACATATTTCCGTCTTAAAATATCATTTAGTTAAAGAAGTGATTGCAATATAGTTAGAAAAAAAGTCTAATTTAATTGAGAAATCCCTAATTTTTTTTTTCAATTCCTACCTCTCTCTCTTAGCTCACTTTCTCTCTATATAGTATATAGATATATTTTTATTTATTTATATTTTATATATATCTTGTTCAAATTTTCAATCGTTAGTAAAATATTTTCTATTCATTCAATCAAGTTCAAATTAAATTTTCTAAGCTTGTAGTGGATGACACTTGTGATGTTAATACAATTTTTTTCAAATTTTAAGGCGGTTTGCCCCTTAATTCATTAAAAGAGGATGGGATAAAAAAAATTTAAAAAACTTATTTTCCATAAATTATATTCTTAACATATCTTGAATACGGTGTTAAAGTGATTTGTTAAAATTCGAAGTCGTTACAAAGAAGCAAATGTTAGAAGAGCAGCTGTACGGAACACTGTGTTGGCAATCAAAGGCTGGGCCTATTGTGTACAGTCGGCTTGATACCATTGACCCTCCTATGCAAATATACGTTCATACAAGTTTGTAGAGTTTTAAATGAAAATATCTATAGTTATTGAACATTTCGTCGAATTTGTTTTAATCTTCGCCACCAGGTATCGCCGATTGAGGATAAGTTAAGATTTGCATGGTTTTAATAGGACTTGAAACTTTTAACGCATTTTTCTCAAAACTGTGTTTTTCAAACTTTCCTACATCATCCATCGGTTTGACCAAATGACTTAAAATTTATAGGGCAGACTCAGCACATGTATACGCACCAAATGGACTACGATCTTTCCAAAATTCAAAATATCTTAGTTTTTTATAACAAAAACATAACAAAAAACACAATGAAATTCGAAACTTTTTCTTCAGAGATCTACCAAAAATCCAATTTTTGATATCTTCAAATCAGTATAATCTATTATGTGCCTTTAAGCTAAAAGATTGAAATACTGTTAATTTCTTTTTACTTCAGATAAGCCAATCAGAGTCGGAATTATGGAGGTCCATTTTTTTTAGGCGGGTGTGTTCAGAGCACTATAACTCTCGTTCTATTGTATATGTTTGGCTAAACATTTATACATACTCTTAAAATACATATAAATAAATGATAAAAAACTGAAAGATCTATCTTTTTACTGGTCGTCAAAAAAAAATTCTCTAAAAATGCTTAAAAAACCGGCCATCATATGGGAGAACTCCCTTAATTCATTAATTACCGGTTAATTAATTAAATTAATTACCAGTTTTCGACACCAACTAAGATTTGTCTTCATTTTTGTAACAATGTATCCGTTAAAATAATGACAAAAATCTAACGTCGAAAACCGGTTTTTGAGCGAAAATAGCCAAACCGGGTGTGCATTGTTACACCACAATGCAGATAGATCATGCTCTTTTTTCAATTCCTACTAGTAGTTCACTCTCCTACTGTATACATATACACTGAAGAGCCAAACAAACTGGAACAGGCATACGTATGCAAATAAAGAAAAATGGATATAAAATAACGAGTCCCTGGCACAGTTGTTAGATAGGTTACAGCTGCTACGATGGCATGTTATCAAGATTTAAGAGAGTTTGAACGTGGTGTTATATTCGGCGCTTGAGAGATGGGACATAGCATTCCCGAGGTAGTGATGAAATATGCATTTTCACGAAAGACCATTTCACGAGTGTACCGTGAATATCGGGAATCCGATAAAACATCAAACCTACGACATCTCAGCGGCCAAAAAATATCATGCAAGAACGGGCCAACGACGACTAACGAGAATCACTAAGCGTGACGGACGTGCAATTCTTCCGCAAATTGCTGCAGATTTTAATGCTGGCCATAAGCAAGTGTCACCGTGCGAACCATTCAAAGAAACATCATCTATATGGGCTTTTGGAGCCAAAGGCCCACTCATGTACCCTTGTTGACTGCACGATACAAAGCTTTACGCTACGTCTGGAACCGTCAGCACAGACACTGGTATGCAGATGACTGGAAGCATGTTGCCTAGTCTTACGAGTCTCGGTTCCAATTGAATAGAGCTGATGGACGTGTACGGGTTTGGAGGCAATCTCATGAATTTATGGTCCCTACATGTCAACAGGGAACTGTTCAAGCTGGTGGAGGCTCTGTGATGGTATGGAGCGTGTGCAGTTGGTGTGATATGGGACCCCTGATATGTCTAGATACGACTCTGACAGGTGTCAGGTATGTAAGCATCCTGTCTGATCACCTGTACCCATTCATGTCCATTATGCATTCTTGGGAATTTCAGCACTACAATGCGACACCCCACATGTCCAGAATTGCTATAGAGTGGGTCTAGAAGCACTCTTCTGAAATTAGACACTTCCACTGGCAACTAAAATCCACAGATATGAACATTATTGAACATATCTGAGATGTCATGCAACATGCTGTTCAGAAGAGATCTCAACTCCCTCTTAATCCTACTGATTTATGGAGAGCTCTGCAGGATTCCTGGTGTCAGTTACTTCCAGTACTACTTCAGACATTAATCGAATCCTTGCCACGTCGTGTTGCAGCACTTCTGCGTGCTCGTGGGGGCTCTACACGATATTAGGCAGGTGTACCAGTTTCTTGGCTCTTCAGTACATATATATATATATATATATATATATATATATATACATCTTGTTCAAATTTCAATCGTTATTAAAACATTTATTTTGTATTATTTTTTTCCTCAGCTTTTTTTTTAAAGAAGTGTACTAAAAGGGTTTACTTTTTAACAATAACCAATGACACATCTTCTAAAAGGAGGTGGGTGGGTAAGATGAAAAAACAAATAGAACTATGATACACATACTATTTTGAATGACAGAAATGTTGAGGCGTATCCGGAAACTGAATACCGTTTCGATCTACATCACAGCTCAACACACGTGTCTCGGGTTGATTGTTAGCCCAATGACGCCATTACCGTCAGACTGCATTATTTTTGCACGTGTTGGTGAGCTGGCAAAATGCTTAAGATGATTGTCAATCCCGCCAAATGCATTCTGCAATCCGTTTTTCGAACGCAAGAAATGTTTGCCCAGTTGAAATTCCTCGTCAACTTGTAGAGGTTTTGGGTAAAAATGAAGGAATGGTGAGAAAGTGAATTCGACAATTTAATGATGGGCGCACCAATGCTCATGACTACCTTTAGTTAGAAATGACGGTTTGGTTGTAAAAGTAAATGAGCAAATTCGTAAACGGTTCACAATCATATTACTTTGTGATAAGGTTTCGCAAATCAGTGTTCAGCAAAGGCTGTCTTCATTGGCGGCTCCTTTCTTTGAAAAGAATATAGACAAGTTGGTTTCCCAATATGTGACAAATGTCTAAGCAATAGTGATAACTATGCAAAAAATAGTTCCCTACATGCTCTTTCATGTAAAAATAAATTTTGTTTTGAAAAAATATTTTAATACAAGTTTTTCCCAAACTGTACTTTGTTTCCGGACACGCTCGTACCTTCACGTATCTGGCATAATTTCAATAAATAATATCAAGTTCAGTGTTGAGATTGACCAATAGTCAATTCTGTATCTGTACATTAGAATTAATGAACTGAAGTGAACGCCATCTTTTGAACGTGAAATCACCATGTAGAAATTAAAACGTACGTAAATTCAGTCTATGTTCTTGTAAGTTAGGTATATGTGCGCATGTGTTTGCCTGAAAAATTAATGAATGTTAAAATTTGGGTGCCATTATTTTTTGTTAATTTTGAAGGAAAAAATAAACTACCTTACACAAAATTTTTAATATATTTTTACAAGACAGCATTTTTTAATATTAACGATACCATCAACGAAACTGTAATAAGAAAAATTTTGAATTGAAGTTTTTCTGTAGTATATCTTATTCAAGTTGGTAAACACTCTTTTAAGAATATCAGTTGAACACAAAACACCACTATTTATTTAATGCTACTATACACATTTTTGCTTCACTTAATATGTATGCTTACACTGGTGCGCTAAAGCAACAATGTAAATTTTAAACAGATAACCATGAAATTGTAAAAAAGAGATTATTGCGATCTGGCCAACGAACATGTAATACAGTAGAAATTTGATGAGTATGCTAATGTCAAAAACAAAACGTCGTGAGTGACATGAGTGTTGCATAACACGTGTGGTCGGCTTGCGCAGATCAATACTACATTAAACGGAACTAGGGCTCAATTAAAGACATTCGCTGCAAATGCAAGTAAGTTCTTTCATGAAATATGACTTGAAAAAATCACCTGGACGACTTCGTACCTCAAAGAATGATTGGAAATTTGGAGGAGGGTCGTAGTTTGACCAGTGCAGCTGAAAAGTTTGAAATCAACAAAAGTGCCGTTTCTCGCGCTTGAAAAGTCTTCCAAACCATAAATACCTGTTAGAAATTTTCAGAACTATGCTCGTCGTTGTACTTGTTCATACTTTATTATCGTCGAAAGTTCGCTTACGACTCAAAAATATACCTAAAATTTTGTTTTAATATACTGTCGTAAATACTTAATACCGTGAATCACAACCAACGTGCAAATTATAAAATGTACATTTAAGATAGATTCCGTATCAAAGTATCAACTTGACCAAAACTCTGACTAGAATTGTACGATCTGGCGTCGTGAGCTCGATAGCGTGATGTTGACGCCAGGCAAACCATTAAAAATACTTTTATTGAGATCTAAAAATGCTTTATTTGATTTTCAACATTTAGAAAATCACTGGGAAGAGAAAAAGTCAGTTTTAGGTGCTAGTTCTATTTAGCCAGCCGGTTACATCCGTATCCACTCTTCGCTTCTTATCCGGGCATCAGGTCTTCAGGATACGGAGTACGAAAATTAGCATAGCCGAAAATATCTACTATGGGCACTCGCCTCTCGCTTCCTTATTAGTCCGCCGGATACTGTCTCAGGAGTCTTTCGCCGGGTTGACCTTTTTAAACTCCAGGGGCGGGTCAACTCCACGCCCCTCATCAACCCCCATTGGCAGGTCACAAGGTTTTTTCACCCTGCACCTCGGTCTCGCTAGCCCACCATTGGTGCAGGGATAACAAAGGCTCCAGTCCCTTTCAAAAGTTTCCGGCGACAAGGGCTTGGATGACATCTGGTACTCGAACCACCTCGCCACCTTTTCCTCTTTTGATGTTACCCGCCGTCGTCTGCCGAGGCGCCAGCCTTCTGAGTCAGACAATCACTGCCTATGGAAGAAAAATAATACAGTGATGTCCAGCCATAATGTCACCAGTTACACCGGCGCCGACAGTCCAGATGTCCAACAAAGCACAATGACGCCAAAGCCACGTGCTCTCCATCTATGGTATGCGTCATGAATAGGGGCGATTTCTCCTTTGTGACTACGTCACAACGAGGTACTGCAATTTTACATGTTTTGCGGTGACATCCAATAGTTTGCCCAGACTCATGCAAACGTTCGCGGGAATGCCAGATGTGATGGATATGATAGAGAGCAACATAAACTAGACTATTTTTTTCAATGACATTTGTACTTTTAGAAATGGATGATGAAAGAAATAAATCTTTAATTAAACATCATTTTGCAATCTGTTCCAATTTAAAAATTAGAGAAAGAAAAATAACATAATAATAATCCTATTACTTAAAAGTAATTTGGTTAAAATATATATTACTTAGAAGTAACATATGCAAAAAATTAAATGCTTATCTTGTTAATTTGCACGGTTTAAAATTAAGATCGTATAGTATTATTGCATTCAATACATTATTATTGTAACAAGGGGGGGGGCGATAAAAATTATGATTGAAAATTGGATCCCCAGTATTGAAAGTTTGAGAAGCACTGCCTCAATCTCATAATCTCATGAATAAGCAGATTACGCGCATTTATAAATTAAGGAAAGAACTGATTCCAAAGAGAGAAGAAGTTTTTATACAAAGCTTTATGTAAATAAAATATGGCACGTTCGATAGCGGTGTGATTAAATAGCATCACGATCTGATTATACTTCATCTAGTGGAAATTCTACGTGAGATAAAAAAACTGAGGTAAAAGAAGGTTGAATGTTCATTTCTAACATAAACTACAAACTAATTATAGTTACAGAAATTTAATTTTTGGTGTAATATATAAATTACCTAAAGAAGAAACATCTTTTGCAACAAAAGATAAATATTACATCATATTTTAAGCATTAAAATAACCCATTTAATAATAAAACCGATCGATTTACTAAACTGATTATTCCCATGTAATAACACGAGGCATTCTCTAATATATTCATAGTTGCCTAAAGGCAATGATAACGTGTGGCTATGGTCATAATCACTATACACACCACTCAGTCTCCTAAGGTATTTGGGTAATCAAACATATTGGGGGATGGACAGTTACTTAAACTATAGTTCACATCGATAAAACATGCGCAGTATAATACGAAATTTAAATATACGTCTCACACAAATCCGATTGAATATATGAGTGTTTGTATTTGCATTAAAAATTTTATCGTATTAGTATTCTGAAGAGTGGAATATTAGCAGAATATAATTCTATTAGTAGTAGAATATAATTTAGCACATATCTATATATATATGTTTAATGCACAAATTAATTTATATATGCAAAAGGCATACATATGCTATAAGGTATTGCTGAAACATTTTGTGCGTTAAAGTGGTAGAAATGTCATGGATTAATGATATTCATTGAATAGATAAAAGTTATCACACGTTATAATATTGGCACTGGTGGGGTGTGGATATTTGTCAAGCAAGACAGAACAGTTTTGAAAAGAATGAGGGGGAGGATGTAATTATTTTTCATTGATGAAATTCCAATTGAAGAAAAAAGTTTTGTTCACAGTCTTTTATATAGATAATAGGTTTTGTCTATAACCTTTGCTGGGTATAATTTTAATGGGAATGTTTGGTCGTGTGAACGCTATTTTGCATATTTTTTTTTATCTTGACAATTTATGGTGTACATTGATGTTGTACATAAAAGAAATGGTAACTTGCAACGTAAAACTGATGTGAACTGATGTTTGATATAAAAAATGCTCTCGGTGTCGTAGACTGTGTTATCCACTGACTAGCTATTAAGTTGATCGTGAATAAAAATAAGAGCTGGTATCAAAAAAATTATGCAAGTCATTATAAAAATGTTAATATTTGATCTTTTTAAAAGATGTAAATACAACAGGCAACCTTTAATATGCTTTCAATTCAGTATGCCACCAATTCAATCGATCTTTTACACCACTTGCGATGTCAGGTTTGTCTTCAGAATTAAAATTTTAAGTTCTATATTTAAAATAATAAGTGATGCATTACCATATGGGACTTCCCTATATAAGCTAATCATGCAGCGGAGTTTACACTCTGTTTATATTCTTAGTTAAAAATGATAATTCTTACAAAGTCAAAATGCTTAAAAATCAAATTTGTGTTGCAATAATGACATAGATGCTACGTGTCACAAGCCTCAAATTGTTTAAATAAAAGCATATTATCATTTTATAAATATAAGTATAATAATAAAACATTTTTGCGTAAATGTGCTTTTCACAACTTTTTTTATTTAATTTTTGATATAGTTTTAGTGTATTTATTATATTCACTTAAGTAGGCCATTTCTTCGTCAGGGTCTGTTGTTAATGTATATTAGAATGCTTATTTCATGTGCTAGTTTTTTTTAAGAAATCAAAGGAGCTTTGCTTAAAATTTATAAATTTTTTTTACCTACGACACAAAACTAAATGAATAAAATAAGTCACAAAAAAAATAAAATTATAACGTTAAATTTTAAGATTTTTTAATTGTATTAGTTATGAAATACATTCGAAATTAAGGTAATAGTTTTAAATGAAATGGATATTTCAATTTCGGATTTCAACAGGAAGAATCCTTTATATTATAAAAAGCATTTTAGTTCATGAACAGCTAGTGAATACCTAGTGACGTAGATTATGCACATGAAAAAGATACCGTCAAAAATTTCATTAAACTGTTGTCAAGAAAACTGACAAACATATAGAACAAGGTTTTAAAATTGTTGTCATCTCAAACAATATTTTAGAAAATTTTCTGTCTATCATTAAATTTTGGTAGGAAATAGTTGTATTTGAATGTGATCAGAAAATTCCAAAAAAAAATATTGTTTGTTATGTATAAAATCCTACCAATTTCATAAAACTAAATCTGAAAAAGTACAAACAAATTCTAGAATTATAAACTTACCTATATATGATGAATTTTTGTCCAATAGATCCATTATTACTAATGTAAAATGTTATACACTTTTTGGCTTATAAATTCGCTTGTAAGTACATCACCAATAGGAAAATATTTCCCAATGAAAGTTAAGAGTGGTTATTATATGCTGTGACGTGGCTGAATTCATAAACTGATTCCCGGTTATTATCTTGTTTAAATTATTTAACGAATATGATATCTATCATATTTCGGAATGAAAGTTTCAAAACTGCACTTCAAAGTGACAGTTACTTCAAAGAATTCATTTGTTTTACACATTGAATGTCACATTAATACACCTAAATATAAATAGGTGACCTATTTTTTAAAAAACATGCAAGTCACTCAGTTTACTAACAATGATTTTTATTTTTTAGATGTAGGTATTTTTAGATTAAAATCGAAGATTCAAATTAGGCACATCAAAAATATAAAAAAAACAATTTGGACATTTTCATGCTTTATGCTTTCTCATAACTCGACGCCACACAAGATTAGAATCTCATTTAGCACAGATTTTATCTTATCTTACCAATATATTTTCTGATAATGTCTCGAAATTTAAGCGAGATATGAAACATAGCAAGAGAAGGGAGTGTCTCTAAATGGAGCAAACTATAAACAATTTCAGATTTATTGCTGACATACAACGCTGCTCTTTCGTATAAAGAAACTGTAGGAAAAAAAAAAACATCATGAAATGAAATTCAGAATCCTTCCACTGGTCTAGAACTAAATAAGGGGCCTACAAAATGAAGTTCATCCTTTTAAAGGTTTGAACTATGATAGAATCTCAGTATATATAGACTTGTTATGTATAACACCCTTCCAGTCTTACTTTTTTCTTGGGTATTTCTCGAGAACTTTAACTCTCTTATCTTTAATCTGTGTCTTGATTTGATTTGATTTTAATTTACGTTCACAATGTGAAGCGATGGGCATAATTTTAAACCATTATCAGATAATGAAAAGGCCACATGAGCTCACACTGGTGTTTGAGTCTCAACAAATTTTACGTGAATCAGCCCATCCGCACGGAAAGTCTTCAGAGGCATCAGGTTCAAACTCGAGACTCAATGTCATCAGACACGAAGTTAGACCGTGACCATTCGACTTCTGCGTTCTTTAATCTGTGTTAAGAATAATTAAGAGTTATTTTAGAATACTGTAATATATTAATGACATTTTTTGGAAGGAAGTCGTTCTCAACGCTGTGGTTAATTTTACTTTGAATGTAATCTTTATAAGACCGCCATTTTGCAAGCAATGCCATGCATAACTGCCATTAAGGACAGATAATTTTAATGTACAGTAGAACGTTGTTTATCCGAATCAATTGGGACCAGACACCGTTCGAATACGCGTTTGTTCGGATAACCGAAAACCGGATGCAATCCAAGCAGTATATGATACTGGACACTATACAAATATTGAAAATCATCACATGCGGGAAACGTGCTTGAAGAAAAAGCAAAATAGGAGCAAAATGTTGCAATTTTACCTTGATTGTGGAAAATAATCACTTATTTTTCGCTGTACCTTTTTACACCTTCGTTTTTTCACTGCAAGGTCTCTGATTCTCTTCAGCAGCAGTAGTTGAGTAGGGCAGCACTCTGGTTGTTGTTCGTACCATATCATGGTTGTCTCTAACGCAGAAACGCGTCAACATTTGTTACTTCCGTTGTTGTTGTCCGCGTCTTAATCCATTTCATCGTCAACAGGGTCGGATTCTTCTTGCACGGAAGTCATCATTTAGCATTTGAAATCCACAGTCTTCTGCATCGTGTGCCATCTAGGTTTCTACATCAACAAAATTCAACAAAAGAGCACGTATACACCCCTTCACTTGGAAACAAACTGACTTAATATTCCGCGCAGATGTTTACCAAATCACACGCAGCTGAAATTCACCAAATGTCCCTCACCTTGTGTTTTCCCGTTACTTTTGGCCTCTCACGAAGCAACTGCAGAACATAGCACTGTTCGAAACGTATCCGGACTTAGGTTCGGATATTTGACGCTCCAGATAATAAACGTTCGGATAAACGACGTACTATTGTATATAAACAGCAATCATTCTTTGGAATCAAACATGCAATGTATGACTCCTTTAGTATAGAATTGACGCAGAAAGTACACAGACTAGGGATGAGAACAAAACGGCATTCAGAAAGGTGATATTTTCTAATGACACAACATATGGTCCCTAATCGGTTTCAATAAGAATATTTTTAAAAAATTTGCATAAAACTGTACTATACTGTTCGAATTAATTTTAGGGTTTGCAATCCCGTGTCATATTTTTAATCCCGGGATTTCGGGATTGCATTATCCAAATCCCGGGATTAGGATTGGACTATTTATGAAAAATACTTACATATTAGCATAGTTGAAATTGCATAATAAAACTGAAAATATAATTAAAAATTTATTTAATATTATTTTAATTAAACAAGTAAAAATTAATTTATCATAAAATGCAAAAAATAATAATAATAATACCAAATGAAATTTTTTTAAAAAAGCATTTCTTCATTTCTTGTGTTTTTGTAAATAAGCTTATAAAAACACAGCTCGTCCAGCGTTTCATCGTTGAAACGGCTTCTTATGTTTGTTACAAATTGTCCTGTTGAAGAAAATGCACGTTCGGATTCTTTACTAGTAGGTACTATCGGCAATAAATAGGAGTATGTTCTTTTCAGGTAGTCACCACGTCCCTCTCCATATTCATAAAAGAGACATTCCTTTTTGAATTTTTGATGACAGTGTCTGAAATCTAATAGACTGCATTGGTGTATAAACCTCTTTGAACATTTGTTTAGTTCTTCTGCTACACTTAATGGTTTTTGTATATAAATTTATCCAGTTATTGAATCAGAACATGAATCAATTTCAAGTGTTACCTCATTTGAAATTGAAGATCCAGTTGCATGAGCTGTTAGTAATGCAATGGGATTTAGAGTGTCTCAAATCTTCCAAGCAGGTCCGCTATTAATTAACTGCATTTAATTGAAGAAGGAATTGTGATAAAATCAATTCTTGTGATGTTGCTTATATTATTGTGTAAGCATTGCAGTGAGCCACTTAGATCTGTACGAAGTTCTCCCATACGAGAAATGAGAGCTGAGCATATATTTTTTTTTACCTACAGCACTTATAATTGCACACAAAAATTCTACGTACATATTTCATAAACAAAATATAAATTTTTGAAAAATTAAATTTTTAAAAAAATTTTATAATAACAAAATTTTTAAGTATGATTTAGACAAAAATTAAATCCCGGTATTAGTTATTTTAATCCGGGATTTCAGGATTCGAAAAAAACCGGGATCCCGGGGCTGATAACCCTACTAGATATCTTCCAAAAATTTTAATTGCCTCTGTCCAAATTAACTGACACCGGACATCCTGAGGGTGGGAGAAATGTCCATTTTCGGATCCACTCGCGATGGGAGAAAGTTATGAAAGAAAATAAGAGAAAACACATATCAAAATCCACGGTTTAACATAGACACCCACCTCAAACCCTTCAAGATTCAACACGTAAGAAAACTGATATTAAACGCATACAGTACCAAAAAAAAGTAAATAAGATACATAAAATGTAAAACCAGATTCACAATACTTTGAAAAAAAATTTCAATTTGTATTTCTCAGACAAAAAAAAATTAAATCTCGGGATTATTTATTTTAATTCCGGGATTTGAAAAAACCACCGGTTCCCGGGACTGCAAACCCTAATTAATTGGGACAAACATATTTTTCTTGTCTGAGTTGGTATGTGATTACCACTGCGGTCCCGAACTGGCACAAATTAGTTTTATCTTCTTAGAGGTAGCGTGAGGGATTGTTTTGATTATAATTTACTCGTTTGACTAGTTTTAGCGTATCAGTAGTTCATTGGGCATTCCAGTGCTGCCGCAGGTGTTTATAATTTTGCGTTCTGTGTAACATATATTACTTTTGTTTGTTCAAATATGGAAAAAACTCCGAGTACGCGTTCTAAAATAATTGCTCTCAACAAACACTTTTCTACGAGCGTGAGAGTTATAACTGCGGTTGTTGGTGTGGTCAAATCAAGTGTTTCAATAATTTTAAGTGCATTTCAAGATTTCGGAACATCCTATTTAAAAAGAAAAGGAAAATGTGAGTACAAGTGGAAAACTACTCCAAGAGCTGATAAAATTATAGTAAGAAAGTGCAAAGTAAATCCAAGGAAGACAAGTATAGACCATCGAAAAGATTTATTAGATTACTAGCTGACCCAGCCACGCGTTGCTGTGGCTTTGTTTTAATATTGTTACGTAGATCGGGGTTCGAGGATTTTATGCAAAATCAGTCGTAAATAACAAGACAATTCTTTAGGAGCGATGAGTATTTATTGTCGAAAAACAATCCTTGAAATACAGGATTCAGCAGCAAAATTCACAGAATAAATAACAGAAGAATTTCACACCTTCAACAGCACTCAGACACAATAAGCAGTGTCTAAGATACACATATGTAAATGATTATTCAGAAGCACAGCCGAGCTGATCAAGTTCAAGGCAAGTCTACTAATCGCTAATCAAAACAGTGCTCACTACTCGCTGGTTGAAATCAGACTCGCTTTTCGCTGGCTGAAGCCAGACTGACTATTGCGGCGAGTATCACTCTCTTTATAGCCGGGGCCGAAAGTTCCGGAAAGATGCGCTCGCGACATAGATCGTGGAATTAGTGGATTTATCTACTAATTCTAGAAGAATCCAGAGGATCTCGAACTCGCCAACATGGTCGCCAATATCGCCAAGTTGGTCGCCAATATCGCCAAGTTGGTCGCAAACTTGGTCGTCAAAAATGATGCCAACTTGGCTCTATCGCTAATATTTGGCCAAGTTCCCATTGAATCGTCATTATAAAGTAAGGGACGGCGTTGCTTGTGAATATTACAATTTTAACATGAAATAAATATAGCACAGAGTAATATAAAGGCATTGCACTTTTGAATACAAGTCATTTACATTATTTTATACAAAATTCGTAACAATATGTTAGTTCAATATTATTCTAAGCTATTCAATACATCCAAATTAATCTTCGCATACAATTTTGGAGGGTTGAAATAAAGTATAAAACAACATAATTATTTTAATTTTGTATTTCATTCATCTCCTATTTGAGTGTAGTATAATGCATGAATTACTGACAAAGTTGTTAAGTAACCACATATCAAAATTCAATTTTATAAATGTGGTGAATAACGTTGATTCTTGGCAATTTTTAAAATTATTTTTGTCATTTTAAAGTAAACAACAAATAATTTTATATAACTAATCGCTAATCGGTGCACAATATTTTTCGGTAACCCATATTTTGCTAACTCAAATAGATTCAACGGTTTCTGCACATGTGAGCATGTAACATCTAGTTACCCATTCAAGAAACGGGTATTTTCTAAGTCCAAAGCATCAAATAAATATTGTTTGGTTTCAGATTCATTTTTTTTCATGCGCGAAAGCTAAATGATTTGAGATTTGAAGCCTTTTGAATGATATTGGAGATTCTGACGGTATCAGTGGAATACGTGGCAACATATTCCATAACAACAGAAACGAATTCTCGTTTAAAAATTACATTCAAAATGTTTGCTTCAAGAAGTTCCCGGTAATTCTTTTTATGATCAAACATGCACCGTTGTATAATCAAGTTACGCAGCAGAATAACCAGGGAACCAATCTTCAACCGAAGATTGTGTGGTGACATTCCTGATAAATCTAAAGAATTCAAAAACTCGGTTGGAAAATGTACGGTTTGGTTTCCATCAACAATAGAGTCGATTGATTTAAAAGGAGTCGTATCAACTGGCAACAACCCTGTGTCTAAAAGTTTATTTCATCACAATATCAACATTTTTTTCTGATTAAGCAGCATGATTACAGAGGCAATAATTATCTAGATAATTATACAGTACATCCGGAAAGACAGTCTCAATCAGTTACTTTTTGCCTGAAGAACAGTACCTGGCTATTTCATGCATTATGTATTGGGAGGAAGTTCTACATCACTATTTCCAATATTCATTTGGTTAGGAAATATTTACTCAGATTGATCATCTTGCAAATGTACTCGCATGTTTATGGTCATTCGAAGTGTTTCACGTTTCGCCATAAAAGCAATTTTTAAAACAGGCATTAATCTCGTGAGCAAAAGTAGAGAGAGGAATGACTATTAATGTCGTTCGGAAATCCCTGACAGTAATACAACAGCAACACCAAATATTATCTCGTTGCCATTTAAATCTTGCAAAGTTCTATGTAATGCTTTGAGTGAATGTTTATGGGTCATGATACACTTATCCTTGATCATGATTGAATTCATTTGCAATACTGTAACAAATCCTTTCCTTTTTTTTTAATGGTACACATTGCATCTTGTATTTTAAGAATGCCCAAGGACCGCTGATGCGGAATGTGCAGTTTTTCCACCATTTAACAAATTGACAACAATGCCCGAAGGTGCAATTTCCTAATGCAATCATATTTTCGCACGACTACACTTCAAAGTTTAGTTGCTATAGGGAATGAAACTCCGGAAGTGTGTGGAACTCGAACGCAAAGCCATTTAACCTCATTCCAGCAATATCCAGAATATTTACGAAAGCTTTTGAAATCCGTATCCAGATTCTCGTTCCCACTCCAAGAAGCAATCGGTTCCCACTTTCGAGGCCCCTGCTCCTGCAAGTTCAGTCTCTGAAGGGAGACATTACGGTTGGCCGGCATTATGAGGCAAAGTTACGGGAGTTTCTAAAATCCGATTTCAGATTATTATTGTTCCCCATCCAGAAAAACACCAGGAAAGCATTTCTCTCTCCTCAAGGATTTTAAAGCAAGCCCCTTCCACAGTTCAGGCAAAATACTTTCGTCTGGTATTTTTTGACTTAGATATGAGGAGATCTTGAATTGGATTGAGAATATTTGGATCGGAAGTTCCGAAATACAATCAAGATAAACTTTTTGCGTCTCTACGTTAGCAAGTTAGGCTGGTGCTGCTGTCCGATAATATTCCGATCCCTCGGCATTATCTGGCAAAAGTACAGGAATTTCTATATTTTGATTTCAGACTCGTTTAAACCATCTCAAATTACACCATGAATACACTTACTTTTCTCGCGCCAAGACTTTAAGGGTGAGCTCCTGCCCCGGTTTGCGTAAAAGACGGTCATCCTGAATTATCCGGCAAAGTTACCGTTATTTCTCAGATTTAATATCAGATTCGGATTATCTGTTTTGAAATACACCAGGGACAAAGTTTTCACTATCCAAGGCTTTTAAGGCAATGTTTGTCTAAAATACGGTCGACTGGCATTATCCGGCAAGGTTATCGAAACTCCTAAAATTCAATTTCAGATTCTCATTTCACATTCCGAAATGCCCTAGGAGCTGACTTTTGATGCTCCAGCGCAAGCAAGTTCAGTCGCTAGAGAGAATGAAAATCTGGACGCGGGACTCGAATCATATGCCTTTTCTCCTAATTCAGACAATATCCGGCAAGTTTAGGAGTTTCTGAAATATGATTTCAAATTATCGTTTTCCGCCCCTAGATACAACTGGAGATTACTTTTGTTTCCCTGAGCCGGCACGTTCAGTCCCTGGAAGGGGCATTAGGATTGTCCGGCATTATCTGAAAAAGTTACAGGAATTTCTAAAATTCGATTTCAGACTCGCGTTCACCATCCCAAATTACAACAGAAATGCACTTTTCCCGCACCAAGACATTAAGGGTAATATCGTGCCATGGTTTGCGTAGTAAATGGTCGTCCTGAATTATACGGCAAAGTTAAAGTTATTTCTCAGATTGGATATCAGATTCGGATTATCCATTTTGAAGTACGCCAGGGTCCAAGTTCTTACGATTCAAGGCTTTTAATGTAAGCCCCTGTTATGGTGTGTTTAAAATACGGTCGGCCGGCTTTATCAGGCAAAGTTACGGTTATTTTTGGAAACTGACTTAAAAATCGGATTCCACACCCCGAAATACGCCAGGCACTTAATTTTCGTGCACTTTGGTTTGCAATATCTGCTTCCACAGACACATGAGCAATGCCACATTTTGCGATTATTACCTTACGGGAATCTGGCAATGTGCTTTCCGGATTCTTTACATTTCTGGCAATAAAAAAATTATGTCGTGATTAATTGAAATAAAAACCATCCAATGTTTTAAGTTGGACGAAATGACACACAGTATGCAAAATTATATTATGATCGGTTGAGTAGTTTCGGAGTCCATTGCGGACAAACATTGTGACACGTATATTTTATATATAAAGATAGTTTTGAATTGAATACCTGTATTGGACTCAAAAGCTTCTGGAAGTTTGTCGTAAGGGAACAATTTTTAACCCAGAAAATGATGGGAAAACGTTTAGCATGGGCCAACAAATATTAATCTTGGTCTGTTAACGTCTGGAAGAATGTAATTTTCTGTAATGAAACCCATTTATTTGTGCAGGGATACAAATCAAGTACATTAAGACAAAGTGAAGTTTTTCACAACAAATTCAATGGAAATTTAATTCATTTTAAAGGCGTGATTAATTCTGTCAAATACACAGACATATTACAGAGTAAGATTATTCAATTCACACATAACATTTGACGGAATATTTCAACAAGACTTGGCTCTTTGTCTCAATTCGATATGACTCTAGATTTTTATGCAGGAAAATAAAATACAATTCTTGGCCTGGTAATTCACCAGACCTAAGATCTACTGAGGAATTATGGCATATTTTCAAGAATCTGTTAGCTAAGATGAATTGCACGACAACTGAGCGCATGATAAAGAAGTACTTCCTCAATGATATATATTCGATACACTAGCGGAGTTAATGCTAAATCGTGTTCAAGAGATCATTTCTGCTAAAAGAGGGCATACTTCGTACTAATATAAAGATTTTTGCTTAACACATGTAATGATAAAACGCTAAGGTTTAAGAAAAATCGTTTTTCCCGTTTGTCCCAATTAATTCGAGATCTTATTAATTCAATCTTATTATTGTAGCTTGAAAATGAGACGTTAATAATAAACACTCAAGCTTGATTAAGGAAAGAAAATTTACCTCCAAATATGCAAACGGTAATTAGTATGAAAATTAGGAGACAACTGTGACTTGTCTTATCTGTCTGAATTTAGAGAAGTTTTTTAATCTAATTTCCCGCACAGAATCTTGACAAAATTAGTTCCAAATCTATCACCAATTAATGCCTGGTCACATCGAAAACCGAAGAGTTACAGTTAAGGATACGGAAATTCTATGGGAATATATTCGTAATAGCTGAAGTCAACCTCGTCGGAAAAAAATTTATTTTGCGTTTTCCGAACGGAATGAAAAAGTTTGCGTAGAGGCATCAAGAAGAAAAAACAAAAAAGAATAGTACTAGAAAGAAGTAGAACATTTTCGACCTTTTTAAGAGAATGTTTCCTTTAATGGCTAATTTCCCAAGTATTACTAGATTATAATATGCAATTGTAGTTTTTATAATTTCTAAGTCTTTTTTTAACTGCATATTTTGGGTTTTTTATTTTAATATAATCTAGTGAAAAAATTGAGAAATTCTTTCGGTATTTTGTGCAGCATTTGTAAATATTTAGAAATACATTTTTTACACTAAGCCAACAGATCAATACAAATTATGTAACGATCTACTTTAATAGTCCTTTAACACTAATAAGTTGATCGCCAAGTAATTATTTCGACAAGATGTTGTTGCTGTCGTGTCCTCCCCAAAGGGGAGGAATGAAAGTTGCCAGAGCCTGTGAGACAGGCTGGGCTTCTTAACGATAGATGGCTTCACCACCTTTACAATTTAGGCATAGAACTGGAGGGGAGGGAAATTTTCTCCGCCCCTCTGCACTCGTGGTTTCTGCTACGACCGCCCACAGGACTTTCGGACCCATTGATTAATGGTGACGTGGATGACACTTGACCAGGCACTCCCTCTCCTAACTTGCACGCAACACCACTATACCATCCACCCGGTACAATGATTAGTGGCACTGACTGCCGTGCTGAAAGGACTGGGTTTGAATCCCGGAGAAGGCATGGATTTTTGTAAATAGTACCTTTGTGTGTGTGCTACATGGAGGTACTCTAAATAGCAGTCGAGCCGCAAGTCCTCTCGCGAGGTTGGTGAAAGAGAGAGAAGAGGTGGGGAGGCCCCTGACCAACCACAGGGTGTTGTTCTTCAACATTGGAGTGGAACTGAGCCAAATTGTATTGTCACCTACACGGTGCTCAAAGCTAAGGCTAATGACAGGAGTAAAAATCTAGCCCTTTCGTGGATCTCCATCTGTCATTAGCCGATCAACTGGCATTAGCAACAACACCAATGGGAGGGCGTTTAAGCCTGAACAGATTTAACATGCAGTGGGTGGGTGTGAGAGAGAGAACGAGGGTATGAATGTGTGTGTGAATGTATATGTGTGTTAGCATGAATTTAGCTAACTAATTATTCAATATATTATATCAATATTGATATTTTTATCTATTACTACTTCTGTATAGATTTTCTTTTTAATATTTATTACTTAATTTTTTTCTACACGTACGATTTAACCACAGTAAACTAAGGTTTAACAAAGCTAGTAGATTTCCTGTTTAACTTTTAATTTATTTGAATATATATTCCAAAATATGCAAAACTTTGAAAAAATGAATAAGATTTTAATTACAAACTGTGTGATCAACATGAGTTTTTCTCGCTAGAAAATAAATCACAGCATAAAATGAGTTGGACATTCTTGTTATGCACGAATGTATACACGTATGGGAAAAAGCTATTTTTCGGGTAAAAAAATAAAGCTATCAAAGGGATGTGTTTTATTCTGTATCAAATCGGATCATTTATTTGAATTATTTTAGAAATTTAATGGATAGTTTTTGAAGAGTTTGCTTTCGTGGAAAGATGCAATTCACACGATAGAGTAATGAGCTATTTCTTGGTATGGGAAGTATAATTGTCGTATTACGCCCTCCTCTTCTTGGAACCAATTGTATCTTCACATCGATCTATTTGGTCGTTCTGACCGTCCATGTTATGTCTCCCTTACGCTAATAGAAACTGCCTTGCCACTTTAAATTAGGACGATGCATATTTTACTTCACGCCTTCCAAGAATTCCAATAGGATTACGTAGTACCATTAATAAAAGAGAGTAAAAGAGAGAATAATATCTTGTCTCTTCCTCATATTTTTTAAGCACTTATCACTTCCGGTCACGAAATATTTATTCATTAGAACTAAGAGTAAGCCAAGTTGTTAATTTTGAGTAATAAATGTTGAAGTATTCGCTCCATTCTGATAAAAGGTTCCAATGTATCTATTTATTGAATTTGGTTTTAATCCCACGATTTTATTACATTTTGGGAAATACATTTCTTTCCCTTAACATTTTAGGAATATTATACCTTAACCTATTATATTTGAAATTCATTGTATTATACTAATATTTAAGAATATATATTTCCAATTCCTACTACTTTTGGAACACTCCAGGACTCCATTACTTTTTATTGTGATACATGATACTATATGTTCTATAACATTTTATCTGATTAATGGATTAGGCTCCAAATATGTAATTACTTGTTAATAAGTGAAAAAAATAATGTCCATCTTATATTATTCGAAATATTTTTCCTCATAAATGTTTCAACTTTTCAGGCTACATATTTCTGGTAAATATTTGATACTTAAGCGAATAATATTATCTGGGGTTCTTTTTTCTATTTTGTCATGGAACTTATGATTGAACTTTAAAATCAATTAAAACAAAGTTAACAATAATTCTTCAGATTTGTTGGAAAGTATATTGCTTCTTTACAAAACTCTATATTCAAAATTGAAAAACACTAACACTTATTCCCTACGAATACTTTAACGAGCATAACAGTGAAGTTGGAACACTTACCTTGTTTCCAAAGTGTCCTAATATGAATTCTATCGAACATCTTCAGAATGAGATGCAACCATCTCCTCACGTTCTAAACTTTCCGCCATCTTTTGTGTGTAATTTTTAAGGGTCTTCTTCTAAGCCTGACTGTCAAACTCCAAAACTCGTGTATTCGAGTGATTGGGACTCAAACATGACCTTACAAAAGGAGAAGTTCCACAATGACACAAAACACCAGAAAATAACTATAAGCTCAAATGATTGAGGTAGGGAATTTATTAGACTGACTGTCCGTACTCATAACCTATGAGGAAGGTCAACGAACCTCTTCAATAATCAAAAATTTGCTTATCTGAAGTATTCGCAGACACTCAGAATTGTAGCTCCCATTAAATGATTGAAGCTGCCTTGTTTACGATGATGTCTCGAATCCAACTTCCATTAAGACTTACCGAAAAACTTCCTTTAATTGGCTTTCTTATGCAAGCCAACAAATCACTTAGCTTAGCCAAGGAAATACTAACTAGTTGATATCAATCTAATTTTCAATGTGAAAATTTCCGCCGAAGTAATTGACTTGTCAGCAAACTAAGATCTATCTACACTCATTTCCAAAAGTTAAGCACGCAGAGGAAAATGCTAATTTCCGGAAGCCAATCAGAATCAAAGAGGATGCAATTCGCTGCAGAGGTAGATGGTAGTATGCAAATATGTTAGGGAACAGCCAATCGTGCTTTCATGTCAAGAAATATACAAAAAGGGCAGTCTTATAAAAAGCCAGCTTTATGAAGGGTTACAGAAGTTGATTATAAGGGCTGATAGAAGATGCTTAAAACTTTCGTACAATTTTATTTCAAGACATACGTATTTCTATGACATCCAGAAAACGAATGGAAGATTCTGAGCGTTGGCGTGCTGTGGGGCGCATTGAAGCAGGACAGTTGATCACAGATGTTGCTAGTTTCTTCAGCATTCATCATTCTGTAATTTCACGTTTA
>BMAO01023104.1:0-32377 GCA_019973975.1 Trichonephila clavata | reverse complement strand
AGATTGGTATATTGTATACCTTTCTCAACACTGCCAAGTTAAACTGAGATGGAGTATTGTAGAAATTCTTTAAAAAATTTATCTAACTTTAATCTATGAAACTCAGATAAAAAATAATTACAGAATCGGAAAGATCATTTATTTCGTCCCGATACGGTAAAATGTTTTTTACGAAATAATATTTGTATTTCTTACGATTTTTTTAAATAAGTCAAAATGGATGCGTTTTTATGAAAATATTGTTTAAATGTTTGTGCATGAATTTTTTTTGTTTTGTTTAAATGAAACGGCACTCCGTACTAAAGCAGCTTATGCTTTGCTTTTTTAGAATCAGTCATTTAAAAAATAAAATGCCGAAAACTTGTTTTTTTTTACGATTTTTCAAAAAATACTCAAAATTTTAATTAAACATTTAATAACTTTGTCATTTATGAAGAAAATCTCATAAACTTTTTTTTTGTGTGTCAGACAATATTACCCAAGATCTGTTCGAAGATTGAAAAAATTGCTTAAAAATTACGGATTTAAGAAAAAAAAATTTTTTTTTAGTCTAGTACCCTTTTGCTAGAATTCATTTTGCCAGACTGTTCGAAAATAACGGATGCGTTGAATGAGAGGAGCAGACTGAGAAACCTGTCCAGTGATAACTAAAAAGTAAAAAAACTTTTTTAAAAACAAGCTTTTATTTAAACGCGCTAAAAAGAATAAAATAAATTTTTCTTTAAAACTTTTTTTACTATCAACTTATAACGTCATTACACAATTTATATGATATAAAAGCTTGTCGCGAGATTTACCTCTACATATAAACAAGTAAATTAAATAACTTGATCTGATTGATTTTAATTTTTAAAAATTTCAAACTAAGTAAATAAGAGTACTTTAATCTCGCGACGAGCTTTTATATCATATAAATTGTGTAATAACGTTATAAGTTGATAGTAAAAAAAGTTTTAAAGAAAAATTTATTTTATTCTTTTTAGCGCGTTTAAATAAAAGCTTGTTTTTAAAAGTTTTTTTACTTTTAATTTTTACAAGCTTTTACTTAACTTACAATGTATGTATGTATGTATGTAATTTGTTCGGGTGGAATCTTGCAACTCAATTTTCAAGCTGATATCTTCACTCCATTGAGCTGAAATTTTGTATACATGTTTAGTTTGGATGACAATGCATGTATTGACCATTTATATTCCGATATTGCAATTAATTAAAAAGATATTAATTAAAAACATTAAATTAGTTTTGGGCGCCAACCTCGATATATCTGCATCGTTGTAATAATGTCATTGTTACAACAATGACAAAAGTTGGCGTCGAAAATTGGTTTTCAGCAAACTGGAATTTCATAACTGTATTAATTAACTTTGTTTAAAAAATAATTACAATTCTACAACGTAAAAATAATCTAATTTCTACAACGTATGCAATTTTTTTACAAATTTCTATTTATTTTCTTGGATTTAAATTCAAAACAAAAAAGTTGAGCTGTTTTTCAAGTAGATTGGTACATTGTATACCTTTCTCAACACTGCCAAGTCAAACTGAGATGGAGTATTGAAGAAATTCTTTAAAAAATTTATCTAACTTTAATCTATTAAAATTCAGACAAAAAATAATTACAGAATCGGAAAGATCATTTTTTTATGCATCTTACCCATCAAAAAGGAATCCGCTAGGAAAACAATAAGAGAAAAATATTATCTAGAAATGCAATGTATTTTCGATTAAAAAATAATTTTATAATAAAATTAATGAATTTTTTAAAGAAATTTTCTAATTTTAAGCCTACAAGTAATTTAAGGAAACGTCATTTTATCACCAGTAATCTAAACACACACTACGACATGTGTCCTTAAATTTAATTACAAATAGAATCTGTTGATTTCATTTGAGTTTTTTTTGTTTGAAAAATTACGGCAATTTTGTTTCTCTAGATGAGTTATGCACATTGTAAAACCAGCTCAAGGTTCTTTATATTCATAAAATGTGCCAAAAGAGAATAATTTGCAAAATGACCTGAAATATTTTAAAAATAAGGAGAGAAAAAAAATCGAATTTTAGAAGAAACATTTCGTTAAATAGAAAATGCACTTCGCTATTTGGAGTTGTTTTACGAAGAAAAGAGTAATATGTGCTTGGTTCCAGGAAAAAGTTCTTAAAATAGAGAACTTCCCAAAATAGAAGTTCGTTACATGGAGTCTGACTGTATAAAAATAATGCGATGGTTAATTATTTTTTCAAAATCAAGTTTCTAAAGATGACCTGAGCAATTAAAAAAAATGGATTCTTACGTAGAAGATACTCAATGTCCAGCAAAAAATTATCATTATTTGATAAAACTTTCTTTTTTGATTACAACATGCGTTTTGAATCTTAAGCATTTTATTGATTAATACAAATATTTAAATGCCTTTTGAAGTTTTTTAATAAATAACTAAATTTTTCTTCTAATATGTTAGAGAAAAATGTATCCCTTATCTTCAAAATATTTCAAATAAATATTATAATCTTAAAGTTTTTTCAAAAATAGTCAAAATTTTAATTAAACATTTAATAACTTTGTCATGTATGAAGATAATCTCACTAAACCTTTTTTTTCGTGTGTAGAACAACGTTACCCAAGATCTGCACGAAGATTGAAAAAATTGCTTAAAAATTACGGATTTAAAAAAAACTGTGTTTTTAGTCTAATACCCTTTTTGCCAGAATTAATTCAGCTAAACCAGGGATGGCGAACCAGCGTTCAATGAGTTGAACAGGCTGAGAAACCTGTCCAGTGATAACTAAAAAGTAAAAATAAACTAAAAGTAAAAATCTTTTTTAAGAACAAGCTTTTATTTATTTTATTTAAACGCGCTAAAAAGAATAAAATAAACTTTTCCTTTAAAACTTTTTTACTATCAACTTATAACGTAATTACACAATTTATATGATATAAAAGCTTGTTGCGAGATTTAAGTACTCGTATTTACTTAGTTTGAAATTTTTAAAAATTAAAATCAATCATATCAAGTTATTTATTTTACTTGTTTATCTACACAGGTAAATCTCACAACAAGCTTTTGTATCATATAAATTGTGTAATGACGTTATAAGTTGATAGTAAAAAAGTTTTAAAGGAAAAGTTTATTTTATTCTTTTTAACGGGTTTAAATAAAATAAATAAAAGCTTGTTCTTAAGAAAGTTTTTTTACTTTTAGTTTATTCTCTTATTCATATGTAATTCATCATAAATAATTTTGTGTATGACTACGGATCCAATGTTAAGTTCCATTTGTATCACTTGGTAGATTCAACGATTATCATCCGTTAACATTTTTCTTATGGTAGACACATTATTCAGGATTACTGCTGACCGCAGCCTTCCTGTGTGTTCTTCATCTTGAAGAGAATTGCAACATCTGCAAAGTTCTTTAAAACATATGAATACAGTAGCACGACATGAAGATTCATCACCAAATGCTAATTGCAGCCGTTGAGCGCATTCATCTCTTGATTTAATCCGTCTTTAAAATCATAAGAAATCTTAGCACGATAAAACTCTCGCGTTGACTCAATTTTATCTTTTAAAATTTATTCTACGCTGTGAGAATTGAATTATTTTAAAAATGTCCTACTGTGTGGCAAGCTGAATCATACTGGTAGATTGGTTTGGCACGACATAGGTAAAAAGTTACCGACCCCTGACCAAAACTAAGCGAAATTTACCAACTGTCACCAACAGTAGCGCACACCAAAATTTTTCAATTAGGGGGTCCATGGTCGAAAGTCCCCCAACTCGTATCATACCTCAAGACAACACCAACTGATTTTGTCAATAGAAAACAGTAAAAAACAAATTATTGAATTAATAATTAGAATTAATTAATAAATTAAATTGTTAATTACAAATACTGAATTGAATTTTACGTTATTTATATATAGGATTATCATCAATCGAAAAAAACTCAAGGGCTGTGGGGGGTCTGGATGTCTGGTCCTTATGTGCGCAACTGGTCACCAAATATGCAGAAAACTCATAGAGATCATGTTATTTTACAAGTTTAAACAAAATTTAAATATTACTCAATTATTGTAGATTTTTTGCGACTGATTTGTTATATATAATAACCATCTGATGTTCATCTTAAGGTATGTGAACAGAGATGGAAAAACAGAGGGACACTTTTTGAAATTTTTTAAAAAACCCTCATCAAAAAGGAAAAGAAGCTTCCTGGAGTATATAGTTTTTAAATGAACATGAACTAAAACATACAAGACTGTGGTGGACAGTCTTTAACAATGCCTCGAATATGTTAGGGATCTAATCCAAGTTATAAAAACATGAAAAATGTTTCTTCGAATAGTTTGAGCAAAATAAGATCGTCAGCAAAAGAGAAATTTTCCAAAAGTACGAACAAAATTTTGAGGTTGTAAAAGCACATAATGGAGGATAGCAAAGAAAGTAGCATTGTAAGACACGATACAAAGTAAATTATATATAACTGCTATCACATGAATCTATATTTATATCTTCAGTATCGGGAATTATCGGGGGAAAAAGAAATTAAATTGGCCACTAAGAGAATTCAATCTCTGTAAAAAGTGTTGTAAAATTGTACAACTCTTTTATAAACTTATCAATGAACTAAGATTACTTAATTTTTTTACCAGTGGTAAAAAAAAAGCTTAAAGCCTTATTTCAAGCAAATGCTCAACAAGGATAAATCACTAAAACCAATTTGACCTCAAAGAACATGAGAATAATAAACTTTTTCGACAAAATCTGATTACGAAAAAATTCATGCTCCACCCATTCTCAAATATAACTACACAAGTTGAAGACTAATCTTCGCAAAGAATTTGTTTATGTGTTTTCCGAGATTTTAAACAAATTTAGTTGAAATGCAAATTGAGGAAATAAACACAAATGCAGATTCCCTGTGATAATCAAGAATCATTTTCAGTGAAAGAATGTCTTCATTTGAAAATATCTACAAAAATATTTATAATTTTAAAAACGAATGTTAAAACCCACACAAATTTCTTTCAATTCCAATTCCTCCTTTACTATTTTGAGAACCCAAAGTAATTAACACAAGTTCCTACTATCATGCAAAATACAGGGAATTATAAGAAAAATTGAATTTTAAAAAGAAAAGTCAAAAACTATAAAAACTCTTGGGTTTCTAACCAAAAATTAAACTTTCTTAAGCAGGAATAATCCCAATTCATCTGAAGGGGCCATTTATTTTAAATTGGCTCTTTTCTCTTAAAGGGAACAAAGTATTTCTACATGCATAATTTGAAGTAAATTTCTATTTATTAAAAATTTGCTTTCAATTATATCACCACTTACTCAGAAGAGAGTACATGTACTCTTTTTAGTACATGCTTCTGGCTGGAAGTTTTACTTTACTTCCCAAATATGAATGCAAATTTTAATGGGATTCCAAACACAATATCATGTATAACTATGCTACTTTACCCGAAAACATAAATTACTTTTAATTTTGATATATAACTCAATCTCATTATAGTGTGATGATTTATTTGTAAAAAATTGCAGACATTATACTTATTGCAGTTACAAAATGTATTTAGAATTGCATTTGAAATTAATAATATATCATTCAAACTCTTATGAATTTTACTGTCAATATACAGTATACACAATTTTGTTTTTCCATCTGAATAACACTACACAGAAGTCAATAAATTGAAACATTTTCATGGTAGCTGATGCTGCATAAAAAAATTGAATTGCATATGTTTCTATATAGAGCAAATTGTCCAAAAAGAATTGTTTCAGAAGGGGGGGAAATACAAGATGTTTCACACACACAAATTAAATGAAATATATAATTTATATAATACAAATTTATTTTTCTGAATCCTTTGACTAGTATGTGGTACCCTATTTTGAATGGTAGAAAACACCTTTCTTTCCCTGAAGAAATGTCATTATTTTAATTCAAAATTTACTGTTTAAAAAAAAATCAGATGAAAAATACAATAGAGATAATTAAAGGAAACTAGCCCATTAAAATTAGACCAACTAGAAATAAAAAGAATGAATAGAAACAATTTAAGCAATGATTATATTTGCATTGCTTCCATAATCTTTTTTCCATTAACCTCTGATTCAGTTCTCAACATGAACAATTTAATATCTAATATATATATATATAATCTCTCTCTTTATATGAAAAAAGTTTTTCATGACACTGTAATAGATCCATTAAGTACTATTGCAACGAAGCCAATGTTCAAGATAGCTCACCAAACTGGCAATCTCGATTTCACGTGTCGTATGAGGTGAATTGGCAACTATGTGCTTTGTTTCAAAAAATATTGCCAATACAGTTGCCATAGCACATTATTACAAGTTCTCAGAAAATATTGCTAAGATTTCCAGAACTAGAATTGTTGTGCAAGAAGAGATGTGTTGTTTTATACGAAGACTTATTAACAATCAATGGAACTAAATTTTCCAGGAAGCTGCAGGCTTATCAAAATCTGAGGATTTTATCAAGGAAGAATTGGATGATGTGGCTTCAGTGATGAATTTAAATGAAAAAGAGCACCCAAAACGTTTTTCTTTTAAGAGAAAAAATAAATACAACTACATGATACACGTGAACTACAGTTTTAAAATTTGAGCAATGAGTATGAACAGTAGTATAATTTGTACATAAGGGTACCTTTCTCCCCCTAGTTAAAAATATTTCATGAACCTCACAATAAGGTTCAAAAAATTTTTAACTTTTGAATTTACTCAATCTTAAAATTTTTTGAACGTTATGATTTTTTTTTGTTAAAAAACACAGCTAACTAAACATTTTATTTAAAAATAAAAATTTGACTATCAAAAGGATTTTTTTGTCATTTGATAAATGATTTGTCTAACTAATCATGGGGGGCGGGACTGACAAGGATTATTTAATAACATTTTGCTATTAAACCATTAAAACAGTTGTACAAACCATGAATCAGGGCATTAAGGTAATCTGAAATATACATGACTTGGTCCTACAAAACTGGATTTCTTACTAATAGTTTTAATTAGAATGTATGTTTTTATAAAAAGTACACATTGCTTTTTAAAAAATTACTATACTGGTCCATGTGTGTATTACATTTATCCTTCAAAATAACACGTTTAAAAAAATATTTCCAAGTAGTTAGTATAATTACTTTTATGGAAACGCATATTTATATAAGTAAATAATATACAACTTATTATTATAACTAATTTTTTTTGCCATAAAAGTTAATAAGCTCTCATGATCTGAACATTAAAGAATTCACTTGTCATTGACAATAAAGCTATGCAATATATACACATGAACACGAATATTTCTGTAATAATAAGATAAGCTATAATCCAACTGAAAAATCAAGGCAATAGTCTTTTAATTAAACAAGGAATTTTATATTCTCAAGCAAAGAGCAACAGTGTTTTATAATAAAAAAAAAGTCAAACTTGATTTGATATTTTTTGTAGTAGCCAGCATTTATCTGTTACATTTATTTTAACACATATACCTAATAAATAGAAGTGACAAATATGTAGCATATTTATCACATGTTATATCAAACATTTCAATGAGAAAATTTAATTTTATGAAAATCTATTTATTAAGCACCAATCTAAAATTTAATTTTTTTTGATAATGTTATAAACAAGTATTTTTGATACAAAAATGCTAATTTCAGGAAATACAAAAAAATTAACAAAAACAGATTCAATAATTTTATTAAATATCAAGATATAATTTTTTAATACATTACAAAAAATATGTAAATAGCATATAGCTGCTTCAATATATATGTTTTAACAAATATAACAAGCTAATATATGACATTCTGGAAACATACAGATAATAATCTGATAATCTAAGGTATGAAATACATTATTCGGAACTAATCACACAGATTAACAATTCTTTATTTTGCAATTATACTTATCCAAAGAACTATTTTGCATTCTTTTACATATTAGTGAACATTGACACACGCTTACATTGTGCTACCCAAATGCAACAACAACAAAAAAAAACCTTCAGTTCAGTGAAATTATGATTCTTTTTGCTTTATTATCAAGGGTCCAACATTGTCTCCAGTACATTCATTGTGCTTATTGTGGCTTCCATCACAGTATGGGAACTAAAAAGAAAGAACCATTAGAAGTTGATTCAGGAGATAAAAGCAAACACATTACAAAAACTTTTCATTACTTCTCATTTTAATTATTTAAGATTCAGTTTTTCATTAGAATGAAAGAGAAAAAAAAGTTGATTCATATTTTAAAATAAAACTATTAATTTACCTAATTTTATGGAATAAAAATATTTATTGGTGACAACACATGAAGAATTCTCCTTGAATACATTGAAAAATCCTTTAAAATTATTGGTGACTGCAGTAATTGATCAGTTAACTTTTTTTATGCAATCATACTTTTAACATTAAGGTTTGAAAATTTTATACATTATTTATTAAAACTTTAGCAATGTATTAACAGAAGTAAAATCCACTGTACCTCCTTTTTTTAAATTAAAATCTATGTGACCACAAAAGGTAAATAAATCAAAATAAAGAAAGATACTACATTGGGATAAAAAAGATGTGCAACAGATAATACTGTAACAAATTCTATGAATGCAATATTTGGTGACAAAGGGAACTTTCCAGATGTTACTTCTGTGAAACTAGTCAGTAAGAATTAGACAAAAAATTTATGCTTGTTGCTATGTTTCAATTAAAGTCCATTTAATCAACAAACTCTTTAAAATGGTAATATATATATGGTTTGAATTTGTGTTTTATGTACAATTTTTAAAATTCATTTATAAATAAAAATAGTGTTAAAAACAAATCTGACTTACAACCCGTCCAGCCTACTATATATGAGATGGAACGTGGAACTTCAATAATTCATTGTAAGTGGAGGAAACCCAGTATAAACTTAAAATTTTCAGTATCAAGTAATTTGATTTTTTTTTTGCCATTATTTTCTTTTCCTTATTGAACTAAATTATTCAGTAACATAAATTAACAACATTGACTTAAAAGCTACTTCAAAGTTTTCACTTTCATGTGCATTCTTTTTTGCCTACTTTAAGGCAAGTATTGCTTTTTGTTACAATTAATTCCTTCTAGTGATTTTCTGGGACCCAGTTCACAACACTTTCTTTAAAAGATAAGCCATTTTATTACTCCCTAAGCTAAACACTTATTTTTTGACATGTTAATTGTGCTATGTCCTTTTTTCTTCACTCATGTACGAATCTTCCATAAACACCAAATAGTCTTGCCGAAGCATTATTTTACATTTTCTTTCAAAAATCAAATGACTTTTAATTTGAAACCAGTAGGTGTTTTTTATTTTGTTTGGCAGGTCCCATATTTATACTATAAAAAGAAATGCTACACATCAAGTTTATTCAGTTAAAGCAAATGAGATTTACTAAAGCCTTTGATGTTCAATTTAAAATCACTGCTTCAAATAAAGTATTTGCAGCAGTGATTTAATATGAGAGGTAGAACCTTACTATCTTGATTCCTAATTCAGTGAATTAATTCAAATAAGAAGTGTGTTCATATCCCAACTGTGTGCATCTGTCTTTTCTAAAAAATTTAGAATAACATTCTTCTGCAACAGGGATGTCAAACTTGCGGCCCAAGACAAACATTTTTATGGCCCAGTCAGTTTATATTGGCACACAATAATATATAATAAAATATCAAAATTTCTAAAGAAATAGGAAAGATAGTAGCAGAGAAGAGATGTCAAGTGTAAGAATGTAATAATTAAATTTTTGTTTATTATACAGTATTAATCAAAATAAACATATTTTTCTATGCATATTGATTTTTTTTGGGGCCCACCTAAAGTTAAATCTTGTTTGTTTGGCCCAAATTAGCCTTTGAGTTTGACACCCTCGAGCTACACATTTCCTTTTCACTACAAACATACTGTTGTTCTTATTTCTTGTAAATTCAATATACCATTAAATGATTTTAAAAGATAAGAGCTTCATATAAATACATCTTATGAATTAAAAGGTACACATATATGGAGAATATATCTAAAAAAAATGTAGCGTGAAATTATAGGTATGCATTTCCTGCTAGAATATATGGTAAATCAAGTGCTAAAGGATAGAGAAGAAATAAAAATAGAACAGATTACCAATTTAAATTAATATTTTAAGACTGTAAAATTTAGAAAAACTGAAACATGTGAATAGGAAGACCAAGGCCCACCCTGGGCTCTCATGCCATTGTGGAAGAAAGGAAACACATGAACTTGACACAGCAATGTTCAATGTTTGTTAAAAGTAAGAAATATTTTTGTGAGAGGATATTATAGTAAAAGTAGTTTTTGAAAATTTGAAAGTACAGGAATTCAAACATTCAAATGGACGGTAAGACAAATTTTTAAGTAAAGGCATAGTATTACTTTTAAGACTATATGTGATTTTCAAAATCAGTGGATATGCATATATTTTCAGCTTAATAAAATAGGAAATTACAATTAAATGACATTTTTTTAGAATGTACTCTTTGAAGAGGCATCTCTATTTAAGAAAAAAAATGTTTGGTCTGTTAAGTATCTTTATTAAAAAGCACTACTCTCTATTCAAGTCATAAATGATAGAGATTTATACACTCACTTCCAAAAGTTAAGCACGAAGATGTAAAATGCCAAAAAATCAACAAATGCTGCTTTGATTGACACAAAATTTGGCAGTAAAGTAGCATATATATTTATACATAAAACAAAGTCAATAATTATATGAAGAAATGAAAAAAATATTAAATTTTTGTAAGTTATCAGATGTCATACTGGAGACTTAAACAGAATAATGTATAAAGTGTAAATAAACAGCATAACAGGGGGAAAAAAGGACATTAATGGAGTATGTGATCCCCCCTAATCTGTATGCAAAGTTTACACCTTCTGATCATGCTTTCAATTAGGTGGTCAACCACCGCAGAATTAAGCAATCGCCATTCTTCTTGTAGAGCAGTTTCCAGCTCAATAAGAGTGACTGGAGGTGGGAAACGTGAATATACAGCACGGCCGAGAGCATCCCAAAGATTACAATGGGATTAAGGTCGGGCGAATATACTGGCCACGCCATACGCGCAATCCCTTCACTCTCAAGGTAGTCATCAACGATGTCAGCTCTATGGGGACGTGCGTTATCAACCATTAAAACAAAAGTAGGGCCAACTGCTGCAGCGTACAATATCACAATGGGTTCTAGGACTTCATCTCGATACCGGACAGTCGTCACAGAACCGTGTTTAAAGATGTGCAGGTCGGTGCGGTATCCTAATGAAATCCCTGCCCACACCATAATGCTTCCGCCTTGGAATGCGTGATGTTCGGTGATGTCTTGGGGCTGATTGCGTGTTCCTTGTTTACACCATATCCTTATACGCTTGTCATCTGGCTCCAGAGCAAATCTTGACTCATCAGTAAGCATGCCATTGCCCCAGTCAGACACAGTCCTATTTCCATATTCCCGGCACCACTTTAATCGTGCCCCTCTTGATTGGACGGATAGAGGAACACAAACTCGAGGTACCCGGGCATACAGTCCCTTCAGTAGCTGCAGATATAGCCTTACCAATGGACGCTGTAACCATAGATGTCACAGGTGTGGAGGTCGCTCTGCGATTCCGCTTGGCTACAATAGCAATATATCGATCTTCAGCTGGGATTTTAATCCTTGGGTGACCGCCTTCGGACAACTGTCTGAGTGGTTTGGAATTGTTTCCATAAACGTGAAATTACAGAATGATGAACGCCGAAGAAAAGAGCAACATCTGTGATCGACTGTCCTGCTTCAATGCGCCCACAGCACGCCAGCGCTCAGAATCTTCCATTCGTTTTCTGGAAGTCATAGAAACATGCATGCCTTGAAAACAAATTGTACGAAAGTTTTAAACACCTTCTATCAGCACTTACAATCAACTTCTGTAACCCTTCATAAAGCTGGCTTCTTATAAGACTGCCCTTTTTGCATATTTCTTGACATGAAAGCACGATTGGCCGTTACCTAACATATTTGCATACTTCCATCTACCGCTGCAGTGAATAGCATACTCTTCAATTCTGATTGGCTTCCGGAAATTAGCATTTTTCTCTCTGTGCTTAACTTTTGGAAGTGAGTGTACTTTCAGAATTGTATGTGTGTTTTATTTTCTAAATGCAAATAACTAATTTTTCAAAGGGAAATGCTTTAAAAAAATTTAATTTCTTAGACAGAAAAATTTATACTAAAAGCTCCAAGTTTATTAAAGGGGGAAAACTGTATGATCTAATACAATATGTATTATATTTTTGCTTTTTACTCAAAAAACCTTAGACAAAATATCAAATTTAAATATTATAAATTTTTATATATTACATATTTATACATCAGGAAATGTATAAGAGTTTATTCTCAGATTGAGTGACATTATATTAGAGTCCCTTTACTTTTTAAAAGGATAAATATTTCAAAAACAGAACATTTTTTTAGAAAAATGATTAAGCATACAATTATTAATCACAGTGCTAAAGAATTGTTTAATTTGAATGAAAAGGTATGATACACAAAATTTTCAAAGCTGATCAGTTCCAAAATTGATTTAATTTTTTATATAATGTCAGGATATACCACACATTACACCAGTTTTGTTTCTATATGATTTTAATTTATATATAACACCATTAGGAAAAAATTATCTTTTTACACCACTTATTTTGAGCTAATATAATCTACTTAAATTCTAAGGAAATTTTGATTTACTTTTATTTTTATAACCACAAGAATGGAAATGAGAAAAGTAATATAATTTCTACATGTGAGAACCTACCCACATTTAATACTTCAATAAGGAGTTTTTTCTGCCTCGCAAATATCAAGACGTCAAGCTCATAATACTAAATGTGACAATAAGATTCAGAAAACCGAGAATGATATAAGGTGAGGAGATATTAAACAGGTACACAAACTTCCAGCTGATAATTGAACAAGTGACCAGGGCAGATGAGACATCTCTAATTGTACTTTTAATAATACTTCCCGAAGAGAGAAAGCATGTGTTCAGAGAAATGAAGACTGTTAATGATGCTATATTGGATATAATTCACGAAAACTATCTGCAGCTATTCAATTTAAGTACGACATTGAACTTTTGCAAATAAAACAAATTAATTACAGACAAATAAAAAAATGTATCAAAATTGAAATTACAAAAAAGGATAAAAAATTATTGATCTCAAAGTAGCAAAAAGTCATATGATGATCATTTAGAATACTAAGAATAGATGGTAGTCAAGAAAAAAGTTACTGAATTGAGTAAAGTTGATTCACAAATAAAATAAAAAAATTAGAGATGCTTTCCCTTTTCACATGTCAATTTACTTTGCATTATACATGCACAATTTTTGAGATAAAACTTTTAAGACCCTAGCTTGAAAACTCATGGTTTATTGCATTATTTTTGCTGATTTCATAAGACTGGAACCAATCTTCTATTTTTCCATACATGCAATATATTCTTTGCACAAATTTTTTACTTGTATTCTTTGGGAATATATTTATCGTCTAAAAATAGAACTTAGGCATGAATTCATTATCAGCAATTTCTACATTCACCGCTTACACAGTGAAACTCAAAACTAATTTATTATTGTAACATAAACATGACAATAAATATTGTAACAAAAAGTAGAGATCGTGAATTATATGCACCAATCATATTATTATTTAAAAGATACAACAATCCCCATGTTTTTGCAGTTGCCACATGTAAGACAGAATTAAACAAATTATTTACTGAAAATTGAAGAAATTGTTTTCCTGCATGGAAGGAATTTAACAAATTTATTACATCTTATATAATTAAATGAAAATACATAAAAATAAACTACATAACAAAGACTGCATTACTTCCAACATTTATGTATTACAAACTTGATTTATGAAAAACATTTAACAATTTGCTGAAAGATAAATATGTTAAGTATACAGTCAAAGTTAAAACTGATCACAGCTCAAAATTTTATTTGAAATTTCCAATTTTTCAACATTATGTGAAAGATGCCTAAAATAATTTTTGAGTTTAAGAAAATGAAAATTATTGAATTCATAAGAAATTATGAAATTAAAATGTAATTCTGATAAAGGAAATTGTTAACAATCATTTTAGAAACATTTCAATTTCCGAAAAATATATGCTCCTACTTTATAACAAGATTACCAAGTGCAAAGTTCATCGTAATTACTCAAAGGTGACACACATGCATTGTTTCATAAAAATTATATGTATGGGATTTACATACTTTTGTAGATTTCCAGCATCGACAAAAAACAGCCTTCTTCCCAATATCTTCAATATCTACAGAATGGACAACTTTATCTGTGTCCAGCTGAACTTTTGTGTTGCAACGACCTTTTTTCTTGGACAATACAAATGTTGAATACAAAGCATATGCAATAGCTGTGGCACTCAAAGCCCAGGGCAAAATTTGTTGTACATTTTCATTCACTACAAAAAATAATAAGCAATTTTAAAAGTGTAATATAAAATAAAACTAATTAGAACATTAAGTAAGAACTTCTATATTAATAACACACGAAAACCTTCAAGTTTTATTTCTGGATTTAGATGATAAATGTTGATTTTAGTGCTTTTGCCATCATAACAGACAATAACAAGTAGAATGCAAGTTACCTTTAGTAAAATGGGTACTTGCATATTAATGTCACCGCAGCCAAAACCACACCATTGTACCTTTTCTACCAAAAATCTCACTGATTGTTTTTCTTAGTGAAACACTCGAGTAAGAATTTCTCTTTGTTGTTCTCTTTAGTTGTAAATATCATGGCTCGATTTGCATGGTGTAAATTTAACTGCAGTGATGTTAATACATAAGTATCGCAAAATGTTATGGAAAGATTAAATCAAGCCATTTCAGACTTTTCTTATATGTATCCATTTAATAATACTTAAAATATTTTTACTGATTATGTCAATCAAATAAAACTTTTTATCAGATTTGAAACACACACAATTGTAGGCTTTTTCTGAAATTTTGTCCTTATTTTTTTCATTTTAATTTTAAATACAATAAAACTTTATTAAAAAAATCTCTTAAGATTTTTTGAAGTGATTAAGTTAACAGGATAACAGTATTAATACAAGGAAACACCTGAAAATGCACAGTTTTATTGCAATAAAAATACATATAATCAAATTTGCATAAAGTTTCATTTTAAGCTTTTCCCTCCTATTTAGTTTTGTACAGAATTATTTAATTACATTTAGTGCATATTTTACTGATGTTAATGAGATTTAATGTATAACAAATTAAGTACTGTTCATTTTACTGGCCCAAAAACTAGTCAGACAGACCCTGTTGGCAGCAACATGTAAAATGTGCACAAACAAAAGCCACTCCTAGTTAGCAGTTAATTTCATGCAACACAGAAAATTACACAATCAGGAAATGGTTATAGTTGACAATCTTAATCTGCCACCATAGTAACAGTGAATAATTTATTACTGTGCTTAGTCAAATCTAAATAGTTTCATAAAGCATAGTAGTATTTTTATAAATATATTCTGCATTTTGACTTTTTGTTTTGGAGGGCTATAAAAATGACAAAAAAATCGACAACTGCCATCTAAAATTTATTAATTACCATATAATTTACCAGTTTGAGTGCTATTATGGTGCATGTGCAGAAAGACAATTTTAAAACATACACCTTTTTTTGTGTGTTTAACTTGGCAAGAAAAAAAAATTTAACTAGCGCTAGCCCCTCCAAAAACAGAAAAGAACCCTTTTTTCTTATGTTATAGATGGGGGAGTTTTTTTGAGATGTTCCCTTTTCCTTATTTGCTTGATCTGTACTATCAACTTGTGAATCTGTTTGGACTTTCCACTGTAGCCATATCATGAAATTTGATGCCAACTGGTGACTTATTACTTACTTCTTTTTACTAAATTTTTGAAGACAGCTAACAGAAATATGTGCAGAATTAACAAAGAATTAGTATAATTTTTTCTAAAAAGAAAGTCATCCAAACTACTAAAACGACTGCTGAGGAAATATACCCTCTCATAATAAGCACTAAGTGGTGCAGCTTTAGTAGAAAAAAGACAGCTTTCACACACACACATATGGAGGCTGTTATTAATGGTCATTGTCCCTAATAATCACTAACTTACTCTACATTTTAATTGAAAAAATACTACAGTACAAATAAACTTTTCTTTAAATTCAATGTTTATAAAGTAAAATTAAGCCTAACAAGACAATATGCTTTAGTTTAGACATATATCAAATTGTCGAATCGGCCACTTATCCCCAAGTGTTTCTTGCCAAATCGATAAATTCGCTAATCTTGTAACCCTTTCGATTTTTGTGTGAGAGAAGTCGATGATGTTGTAGTAGGGTTGCTACTCAAAACACAACACGCAAAAATGCGCCAAATTAGCGATTTTTCATAATTTGGCAGACAAGTGGCCGATTCGACAATTTCACCCAAACCTTAATTTCATATTAAGAATGAATCTTATTACTATTTTTTTAAAAAAAGTGTTTAACGTTAGATGTTAATAATAAAAGAGTACATCTAAAAACGAAAACAATGTCAAAAAACCAACAATTGCAATGTAATATTTTTATACAGCCAAAAATTAGTAATGTTTCAATGCATTATTTATGTATATTCTGCAAAGTGCATAATCATCCAAGCAAAATAATACATACGTGTAAAAATAACAAGAAAAATTTCACATTTACTACATACTTAATACAATAAACTTAAAATGCAAGTGCATAAAATATATATTCAGAGCATATTCAATACATTACTTTTAATAACATTATTTGCAGCTACTACTACGATGTAAAATATTTGAGATACAAAAATAGATAATGTACATCAATCGACTTACAGTATGTTTTTGGAGAGATACCAAACAAAGATGAAATGAAACTCATGGTTTAAATAAATATTTAGTTCTATCAAACAAGCAAATAAGTTTACAGAAACGTAAGAATACCGAATTCAAAATGCAAATATTTTGAACATGAGATTTTCGGCCTACTTACGCATCATTCTTATGTAACTTCAACAGGAATAACTTCAGATACAAATATTAAGAAATGCTTTTGTTAATTCCAGTCACGTACTTTGGACACAAATATCAAGATTTCGAAAATAATGTAAAAACTAAAACAAGACCTCAAAGTACATTGAGTAACGGCTGTTAGAGGTGAGTTGTTCTTCACTGCTGAATGAATATTGTTCGTTCACATGAACAAAATTTTGGCAAAAAGTGGATAAATGAATAAAGTAATAAGAGGGATTTCTACAACAAATAATAATTTTTTATGCTCTGGATTTTAAAAAATGTAACAAATTAAGCCTATTCATCTAATTTACAAATATCTTCTTTTTAAGTGTCTGCTATAACTTTAAAAATTACTATGAACTTTTAAAATATTAACAAAATCTCCACTGCTATCAAACATTGTTTAACCAGTGGCGTAACGGAGAACATTTGGACCCTCCTGAAAAGTCAGGTTTTGGGCCCCCTAGAACTCTGTGTAGCGATTGAATCTTCTATTGGTTGGCCATGCGCCAACTGAAAATATTGTAAATATCATATTTATCGGAATGGCAACAGTGTAAAAGTCTCGATTTGCACAAAGAAAGTAAACAAATACTGAGTATATTTTAACCAGCTGATAAGTTCCTTTCTTAATCAATTTAATTCCTTTCTTAATCAGTCAGGTCTGATTCTAGGGTGTCGGCCGTTCGCGGATAAAGTCCTAATGTGCCGGACTCTAGATTTTTCATAATTTGACTAATACTTAACGTTGACTTTATAAACTCATCTGCCTCTTTACGAGCACTAATAAAATTGCAAATAAACGCAAAATTCTCTCTCACATTTTACCTCTATTTTGCTTTTCTAAATTGTAAGGCTATTATTAAATTGAAAACTTTTAATTTCGCGGAATGCATATTGAATTTAAACACTCCCATGTCTTAGACCAGGGGCTCTTAAAAGTTTTTGGTTGGCGACCCCATTTTTTGAACAAAAGTTTTATGTGATTCTATAAACATTATGCGAAGTTAACTCACTCTTGGTACAGGGCCGGACAGTGACCTTTGGGGGCCCTGGGCTAATGATATCTGGGGGTCCCTAAATAATTAAAAATTTTGCCTTTTTTTCTAAAAAATTATTGTGCGGAAAAATTTAAAATATACGAAACTTAAAGTTTTTCCCCCAAACAATTTAAATACGTTATAAGCAATAACATAATTTACAACAACAAAAAAAAACTTTTCTATACTTTTATGCTGAATATTCTTTTATTTGCTCGTCACATTTTAAGTCTTTGGTGAGATCAATATCAATAGAAAGAAGTGATTAATAATTAAGCCTAGTATTTGTCATTGTTGTCCTATATTTGTTTCCTATGTAGGACATTTTAGAGAACGCACGCTCCGCTTCACAACTAGTAATACGGATCGTTAAAAAATCTTTAAAATGGTATACAAATTTGGAAAAACCTGAACTAGTTTCTTTTCAAAAATTAAATTGAATATATCACTACAAGTATAGGACTCTAGCTCAGTGTTTTAGATAGGTTTTTAATTGAACACCTTCATTTACTAAATGTTGGTCTATATCATCTGAATAGTAATCAGTAATAGCCTGTACACTCTCCAGGTCGACGTTTTCCTTACTTTGATTTTGCAAATCCATCAAAAATTTTAATTTCTTACTATATTCTGCATATATATATATACTTGACTTCTTCTTTTTAAATCAAGGATCAAGGATTGCCTTATCTAACACTACAATAATCGCTTCTCTTTTAAATTTTTCTGTCCCATACACAGCTTTTTCTGTGAATTTATCTGCAAATTTTGAAATAACTTGTCTCTAGTTCAAATCGCTATATTCTGTTTCTACATTAGGACTTAATTTTTTGTTGCGTCTTGATACTCCTTTGATTTTTGATCCGATTCACATCTTGTACATTGCTTATAAACATTTTTAATGACATAATGAACTTATTCCTTTCACAGATGTTCAAACCCCAAGAATCTGTTATTTTTTGTTAACTGAATTAAATCTTTCTAAAATTTCTTCCCAAAATATAATTAAAATGGCAGTTTCGAGTTTTGTTAATTTATTAAATAAATTTGCTGCCTCTTTTTTTAAAATTTAAAAAAATTTTTTTTTATCAAACTACGTATGTATTAGGACCAGTTTTCGAAATTGTAGTATTTTTTTTTATAAAAAAAAAACATTGTTTGGCGCAGTTTAGCCTAACTTGGCTCTTGTGCCATTAAATCAAACAATCAAATCAAATGAACCCTCTTTTTGAAAATCTATTTTCTCATTTTCATTGTCACTAAATGCCTTAAGAATATTCATGATATTACAATATTTATCTCTTGAGGCTTCACAAAGATCCTAGTGACAAGACCATTTGGTCTCACTTAATCTTTTTAAGGTAAATTTCACAGTTTAAGTTCACGATTTAGAAGTTTTTACCTATAGGTCGAAGTAGACAAGCAAACATATATTGTTGCAGTAAACCAAAGAATTTAACGATTTCAGTTGCCACCTTAACTGATTCTGCACAACTAGATTAAGAGAATGTGCAGCACACGGCACATAATTATGGAATTTATTTTTTTTTTCTTTTAGAAGAGCTTGCACACCATTATATGGACCGGACATATTGGCAGCGTTGTCATATGACTGTTCCCTACAATTATCCATTAGCAGTCCATTGGTTTCTAAAAATTCTTGCACATAATTAAACATAAACCTGTGTGACTAATAATCTTAATTAATGAGACACATCTTTCATACATTTCCCCCAAAAAACCTTATGGTAGTATAATAGCAAGTTAGAGTAATTGTGGGACAAATCTGCTGTTGTATCCATCACGATTGTATAGTAATTTGTGTCATTGTTATTTATTTGAGTTATATAATTTTTTAATGATTTGCTTTCCCATGATCTCAACTATTTGCTCCTATATTGTTTTCGATAAGTACGATATTAACATTTTGGTCGTAATTCTCGCAGTTCAATATATTCGGGAATGAATGAGTTGAACTCTGCTAGCAATTTCAGGGTACCCATATAATTACCATTACGAGGAGAACCAAAAACTTCTTCGGTACCTCTAAATCAGCGATACTCAACCTGTGGCCCATGGGCCGCATGTAGCCCACTGGACCATTCTGAGTGACCCGGTCTAGGTCCGTTGAAATAACCAATTCAATTATTTAGGAACGATGTATTAAAAATTTAGCGAGAAATTATATCAATCAAGCAATTAAATCTATCAATTTTGCTATCGATGTCGTTCTGGTACAAATTGTGAAATAATTTTTTTCTTTCTGTAATTGTAATGGTTGGTGATAACAAATAAGAAATTTTATAGGTGTAACTAATTTTTAACTAACTCTCATGTCTAAAAAACATTTGCTGTTTCAAGACGATTGGGATCTTGATTATTTCGTAGGAAAAAAAACATGGTTCAACAACTTGTTTGATTTGTCGTGAAAATGTTAAATATAAAAAATATAATTTTGCTCGTACTACGAAACACAAATCTTCAATTGCTCTTATTCTTGAGGATCGATCCATTTAAAGAAGATATAAATTGGTTTTCTTAAAAAAAAAAATTAAAAAAAACAACTTTGAAACAGCTTTAAATATTTTGCAGGGGGTAATGTCACAAAAATACAGAGGTAACAAAAGCATTTCATAAAATTTAATACATTATATATATTGACAAACATATGAAATTGTTAATGATGAACTTAAGAATTATTACAGAAATTGTTAGAGTGTTTCTTAAATGCTTTCGATGCACTCTTTGATGAATTCAGTTATTTGTTCAGATATTTTTTTTATATAATCAAAAAATATTTGAATAAATTTGAAACAAAAATGCGCAATAAGAACAGACAGTTTATACAGATAATATTGATTTCAGTCTGTAGTTCAATAAAATCTCTTTGCTACCATCTTGCGTTTGATAAATTAATATCTGAAATAAAAAATATATAATGCTTTGTCAAAAGAAAAAAATCAAATTATCCTAGTACTTGGCAGCTTTGTTTTTATGACAGTAGAATGCAGACAAGGGGCTTGGGATCATTGATTTACGAAAATTGAAAATTTCCCCGTAATTGGGTAAAAAGGGAATGAAACCTATATTTTGTGAGTTTTGTTTGATAGAGTTTGGTATAGTTTTAAAATAAGATCCAAAATAATGAGATTTTATATTTTGACCAATTTTTCACATTTTAAATGTCCTTGATCTTATAGCTTCCCCCTGTCCATTAATCCTCATGTTGCGGCCCGCGTAAAATACATGTCAGATGTATGTGGCCTGGCGTAAAAAAAAAGGTTGAGTTCCCCTGTTCTAAATGCTAAACATCTTGTAGCCAAATACTTTACTACCGCAATAACATGTTTGAGGACATTGTGGTAATATTCTGTATCTTTTCTTAGTTGCTCTTGTAATTGTTTGTCTAAAAAAGACTTATTTTCTTTTCGTGTCAACCAAACTAACATTGAATTTATATGTTCAATAGAATTTTCATGATTTTCTAAATAACTTGTTACGTGTTTCCAATCAGAAAAGCCGGTTGTGTGTTAAGGATTTTTTTCAGAAAAAAGTTTGCAAGTCAAACAAAAACACTACCCCAATACTAGTTGAATAATAAAGCCAAGATCTTTCCAGCACTTGGCCATGTTTTTTTTTTTTAGTGAAATGATTATAACAAAATGATTTCTTTTGTTCTTTGTATTTTCTTTGCGAAACAGAATATATATTGTTTGGATCTTTATTTTGAAAGTAAGTTATTTCATGTGAAGCGATATAATCAATAAAATTATTACTTAGCGATTTAGGTCACGAACCTACATGAACAATCCTAATCTTCCTACTTTGTACTTACATTTTACTTGAAACCAATAAACAGGTTCCCAAGTATCTTTTTAATTTCAGGTATTTATGCATAGGACACAATACCAAATCAGTATACTATTGAAACTTATAATTATTATTACACAAATGGCTGTAGAAATAGTGCCACTACGTTTGTATAAATGCTCTATGCTCATCGGCGCCGCTCTATGATAGTGACTCTATCATAGAGCGACGCCGTGTACAAAAGAGTGTAATTAACTGTGTAATAATAGAGTAATAGACTGTGTTAATTATAATTGTTAATAGACTGTAATTAATAGAGTATACTTAATAGACACTTTATTAATTACACAGAGTTACAAAATTAAAGTTTTGGAGAAGTACAAAAGAGGCTTTTAGTGGTTTTTATATTATTTAGTGTGCTGATTTCGAAAATGACCTACATTTTCCCCATCACATCAGGATTTTTTGTAAAATCGATATTTTTGCTAAAACCCTATTTGAAAAGGAATTCTCTCAAAGAATTTAGCCTGGGCAATTTGGCAACAAGGTTTTTTATCCAGTTAAATCTATCTAAATATTGATTCTTGATGAGGCAAATTAATTTCTCAACAATTTGATGAATAGTGAGGGAATATTAACGTCGCACTGTTCAGCTACACGAGAGATTTTGACGATGGGTCTCGTTATTTTGAAACCATGGTCAAGTGACGAGGACGATACCTTAGTTGGCACCCCCTCTCCTAACTATCACACCACATATACTGGAGAAAGTTTGAGCTCTCGACAGATTTAACATGCATCGTGCCCCTACACGGAGGGTCTTCAGCGGCACTAATCTCGAACTCATGACATGTCTGCCATGAGTCCGGTACCTTGGCCACTCGCAATTAGATGAAAACCATTGTTTCTAGACCTCACAGGCTGTCTCTGATCATGTGAAAAACAATAAATTCCCTTGAGGTTTAAACATTTTACATCCAATTATGGTGTAGTTTCTAAAAAAAATCACCAGCATACTATTTTAATTCGTTTTTATAAAGTTATTTTCATAAAATATATAGACAATTTTCGAAATTAATAATTATTAATTTCCGCGTATTCGGTGGTAGGGTGGAAGAACAAAAGTAAATTGCTCTTGCTCTCGAAAATAAATTTGATATGGTATTTCGGGTACTTTATTTTTGATTTGAGTGTTTTTTTTTGCAGGTTTATTATTGTATTACTATTTTGATTGTAAGCACCTTTTCTGTTTATCTTCAGCAAGGAACGGGGCCCCCTAGTACTCGGGGGCCCTGGCTGCAGCCCATTTAGCCCATACGTAGATCCGGCCTTGAGTATATAGCATGCAGTTTCAAATACTCGTTCAAACGCTAATTTGAAATAAATGAATGTGCACGACCACAATTTCAAAAACCTAGGCACAAACCTGTTCAACCGATGGTCGTATTTCAACTAAATGAGTTGAATTATTGTTTATGATATTAGGCCTAGGCCTTGAGTGAGTGAGAGAATATTAACGTCGCACTGGTTAGCAACACGAGGGCTTTTGGCGACGGTCCGCTTAATTTTGAACCATGGTCAAGTGACGCGGACGACACCTGAGCTGGCACCCCCTCTCCTAACTACCACACCACATCAACGGGAGGACGTTTGAGCTTTCGACAGATTTAACGTGCATCTCTCCCCTACACGGTGGATCTTTAGTGGTACTAGGATCGAACTCATGACACGCTAGCCATGATCCGATGCCTAGACCACTCTGCCACCGCGGCCTAGGTCTAGGCCTTGACAGAGACAATGGTCATCAAATAATAATACAGTCTTACCACATTTAGCAGTTGACATGCAGTTCGAAATTCTCTGTTTTTTGAAAAATAAGTACGGGATAATATTTGACCATTAAACTATCCAGATCATGATCTTACTAAGACAGAGTCGAGAATGAAACGAGGCTCCCACCTAGGGTGAGGCCCTGGGCCCAGTTGGTCCATACTTTAAGACGTCCCTGGCTATTGGCGACAGACTTCATAATTTTGAACCTTGGTCGAGTGATGAGGAGGACGCCTGAGCTGGCACCCCCTCTCCGAACTTCCACACCCCACCAATGGGAGGATTTTAAGAATTGACAGATTTAACGTGCATTAGTGACTCTATACGGTGGGTCTTCAGTGGACCAGGACTCGAGCTTATGACATGCCTGCCTCGAGTTCGTGACCATTTGGTTATCACTGTCATTCCCATGACAAAAAAGGCTCCAATGTGACTTTGGTTCTGTGCTTTTTCTTGTCGATATCCAAATCATTGCGTCAATTGACGAGTCTACACTTTTTCGACTTGACAGAACACGGGGAAACATGTTGATCGTGTGATAAAGAGGACCTATTAGGCTAACTTACGTTTTAAAATAACACAATAAAAGTTAATTTGGTAAAGTAAACAAAATGTAATTGAAAATGTGATGAATTTTTTAAACTGTTATACGTATATTCTTATTAATATTTTTGTTCATGTCTATTTTTATATCTTTCTTTTCTTAATAGCTCTACTCATTCTATATGATACATTCAAAGGAAAGATTTGCTATAAAATACTTTTACAATATATTTACCTATTCAAACTATTTAGATACTCAAAAAGGATACTAATGATCTAGTTGTCTCTTCTTGACCAAAAATCGTTATCTGCTAATATTATTTTGCCTGTTTTTCCTCGTGAGGATACACGAGTGGCAACAATCGGCACTCTTAAATCGGTACACTAATGGAGGAATGTGAAACATTAATTCAATAAGCTTGTGTTGTGGGCTGTGTTGCTTCTTTGTAGTTTTCCTTTTGCTATGTTTTATTCGTCAAAATGCTGCAAAAAAATTAAGTTGTTTCTCCTATTTAAAACAGACATAAAAATGATGTTACCGAGCCATGAACATCCGGGATATCTAATTTCCTCATCAATGTCGAGTCGGTAAAATGGCGGTGCAGTGTGACGGGGGAGGCAAAGATGAACTCAAGACTCAGTTTATGACGCGAGAAGGAGTGTATAAATTAATGACTTTGTCAGAATATTCTAGACCTAATAGAGTTGGCTTTAATGCACAAGCCAATACGCCCGTGAAAGTCTCCTTTGTAACTGTGCCTGATCCATCCGGCAACGGAGATCGCATTTGTTTTAATGTAGGACGAGAGCTTTATGTTTACATGTATAAAGGTGTAAAAAAGGTAAGTTAACAGTTAGATATATTAATGTGGCATCGGTCATGATTACTGTTTTTCTTGATCCTTAATGTAATGGTATTTAAATAGATATTGGGAGTTGATTCTTATAAAGTATACGGTGATCCACGAAAGAAGCGTGTTTCAAGCATGTCATTGTATATGTACGATATTTTCTCGTTATTTCCGCAAAAATACCACCATTCAAAGTATTTTTTTTATGGTGAATTCTTGAGGAAACCTGTAGCCAACACATTTTAGTTTCATGTATAAATAGTATTGAGCGATGACCAGCTCAGTAGTAGTGTATAAAAGAGTTTTAATAAAGAATTTTATGAATAGTTTAGCTATGAATAATTAATCAGTCTCTTGTGAATGTTTATCAGTTTAATTTACATCATAAAAATAAGTAAGGCCGACTTATATATATTATATTGATATATGAAATATATATTGATTTGATGTGAATTATTAAAAGTGTACTTCTCATGATCTCACGGTTATGAATTGGTAAATTTTATTTTCTTGCTAAACTGTTCTCTACTCTTTAATACATTTGATTTTTTCCCCATCAAATATTGGATAATTACATTGATCAGTTTGTGATTGCACATTTATATTTTTCACATTGAATGGTAGTACTTTTTAAATGATTTTCACATTAAAAATATTTGGATTCTTTAGAATGTTTTAAAAATAGCCAAGTATGTGATATGATCTGATTTTATAATGAAACGTTTTGCTGAACTATTAATCTGTTTCTATATTTAGAAAATATTTAGTTTTCTCATATTAAATTTTAACTTTTAAATCTGTGATTTTTGAAGTTGAAGCATTGATTTTTTTTCTTCTTCTTGACCTGTTTAATTGTGTGTTTGGGGAATATTTTTTACATGGTGAAGAAAATTTATAAAAAACAATGTTAAATATTAAACATGTAGTGCCTATCAAATGTATGAAACTTCATGTGAAGTACATTTGAACACAAGTTTTCTTAAATGTGTGAACCCATAAATTTCTTTTAAATGTCATTTAATTACAATGACATGATCCATTATGTCTACATATTTACATAGTATGAACATTGTATTAAAATAGAAATTTAAAAAATGTTAAATATTTTTGTTGTAGTAGTTTCAGTTAAAAGGGCATTTAAAAAATCCTTATAAAATACATGCTGGAAAAGTATTTTTTTAATTTATAACTTTATTTCTTGTGATTCTTTAAGTTTGTAATTTTGAATGTAACACATAACACATGTTTTCTTGTTAATAATGCTTTGTTTCGTTCAATATATGCATATTAAGGCATTCCCATTATTCCTTTTTTTTATTATAAATTTCTGTAAATGTAGAAATTCCATCTAAAAAAGTAATTATTTTTTAAAGGAAATTAGGAAAATAAAATTTTTAAAGCTTATTGAAATGTTATTTATTATGTTGTCAAAAAATAGCTGTTAAAGAAAGGAGATGTAATAAAACTGCACAGAAATGTGCTAATGATCTGCATTAAATTCAAACCAGTAAAAGTGGCTACAATTAAGTGTAAAAGCTTTATATTATTCTATCAGGGTTTTTTTAAAAAGTAAAACCTAGAAGTATAAAATAAATTTTTATTAGAATAATGTTCTACAGTATCTGATAGATTTTCTGTGCTATTGTGTGTTTTAGAATGTAGTACTTGATCCTATTATGTACAGTATTCTCTTAAACTGAATGTTAAATGTCAGACCCTGGTTATGCTTAAGTTATTTTATCATAAATATGGAAGAAAGGATATTAATTCTTAAAACAGGAAAGGTATATTCAAGTTTCTTGAGATTGAGCTACATTTTTTTTTTTTGATAAAGGATTGAAATTTTTTCTCTTTGAATAAAGATATGTTTCTAATCAATTTGCCACTGTAGCAAAGTGGTTAAAATTGTGGTCAGCAATGTACAAGTCAAGGGTTTGTACACTTTTTCTGCCCAAAGGCATTTTTTAAAGTAATTCAATTGTTTTATGTTAAAATAAATTGATCTCTGAGATTCTCATGTAGTGTATGATGTGGAAATTAAAAGTCTAAAGCAACTTGAACATTATTCTAATCACTAGACTATGTTTTAGAATAATGAAATCCATCTTACTGTTCAAGGTAATTAATTATGAAACTTTTTTTTTTACATACTATGTGTCCATTTACCACTAAATTGAATGTGATATATCTTTTTCTAGTAAACTTTGTCATGGTTCATGTCTCTTATGCTTGTGTTCTGAACATGTATATTATGAAATCCCAACAAAACATGTTTACATTTAAAATTCTTCCCATTTTAATACTAATGTAGATTTTTTCCCTTCACTCCTGAAAAGATGTCCTAATTTTATATTTTAATTTCATAAGTACATATTTCTTGCTTTGAATTTGAATGAAGGATTCATTGAACTAGTAAATTTCTTTATATTAAATACCATGTAATAAATTTCCAAAAGTAAAGAGTGTCTGTGTTGGTCATGGTGCACAAATCATGGACAGCATTGTTTCTATTAAGTTGTGGGTTGTATTCCTGGTACCTCTAAAGAGCCATCATGTAGATTGGCTAATGTGTGTTAAATATATATCAGCTCAAAATCTGTATTAGAGTGGCGAGAACTTTGAGTGTGTGGTACCAACTAAGGTGTCCTCTCATCATTTAATTTTGGTCAAATTTATATAGGAACCATCACCAAGTCCTTAATTGCTTATTAACTCAGTGTTAATAAAAAATCAATCCAAAAATAAAGTTGCCTTTAATCTGAATAATAAGATTTCTTTTATATTCCAAAGTTTCCACAGATATGTTGTTGCTCATCCGGTATAGTGGTTAGAAACCTTGACTGCTGTGTCGTAGGACCTGTGTTTGATTTCTTGGGAGAAGGCACTGATGTTTGTAAATGTATAGTGCTTTAACAGCAGGGAGCTAGCTACACAGCACCCTAAATAGCAGTCAAGCCACATCCTCTTGTGAGGTTGGCGGAAGGGAAGAGAGGTGGGAGGCCCCTAATCACCCCAGGGTATTTTCTCTCAAAATTGTTGTAGAAACAAGCCAAAGCATACCATCACCTGCATGGTGCTCAAAGCTACTGCTAACGACTGTACAATCTAGCCCTTTTCATGATGAATTTCGTGGCCTCGCTTTGATTACATCATTGTGACAGGTGGCATTAACAAGTTTCCCTAGATGTAGAAAAAAGTGGTGTATTATCAGGATTTTGTGAAATTTGCATAGGAAACCAGGCACATATTAAAATAAATAACTTAATAAAACTGATACAGTATTGTATATCTTATCTTCATAGAATATAATTTAAAAACATATATAATTATCTTATATAAGGTATAAATAATTATGAAAAAAATTTTAGGTAAGATTCTATTTGTTAAAGATCCTGATGATATTTATATAAAGTTATTAGAGAAAAAGATTAATGCATTGTAAAACATAAACACTATAATACAGTAGTATATCTATTAGTTTTTTAACAATATTCAAATAGTGATTATGTATGTAAAAAATGAATACATTAAATGTTTTCAGTATTAGAAAATTTTATAGATGTATTTCTTAAAAATATACATCAGTATGAATATTGTTTATCTTGAATAAGAACACAAAATGGTGTATTTATTGGATTTAGTGCTCTAAATGATAAATGTATAGTTTGTTACATTTTAGGAGAAATTAGATGTAATTAGTTGACATTGAAAGTAAAAATAGGCTTTTTCTATTATTAAAACTAATGAACAAACTCCCTGAAATTTTTTTAGATATCCTTAACTAAGTTCTGCTCTGGACTAATTTAAATAAACCACTTATATTTAACCAAGAAAACTACTTAAGACCTTCCATCTGTTTTAATGTATGATAAAAAAAATTTTTTTTTAATGTTACATTTTAATTTAATGTACTGTGTGTTTCATCTCTTTTCTGGTTAATAATCTGCTATACAATGCAGGTCTGGATGACAAAAAGTGTCTCCAAAAAGAATATTACTCTATATCTTCTAAAAATCATGAAAAGATCCTCATTACAACTTCTGGATTAGATTGTTTTAACTCATTGAAATCTCTTTTAAAATGACTAGTATTAATTTGAGTGTAATAACTTAGAATTGTTATTTGTTTTTAGAAAGCTTTAGGTCACCAAAATATTCATTTTTAAGTCTTTGGATTGAATAATTATATTAACATTTAATTATTTTTAATGTATGGTGCATGAAGTTTACAAATTGAGTTTCTTGCATTTAAAAATAAATTAGCAAATAGATAATGGAATATTCTGAATGATGAAAGGATAATCATAATATTATATAAAACTCTGCTTTGCTAAATGAAATTTAATAGTGACTTGAATAGAGATTGGATGGGATTTTTTAAATCATGCATTCTTTTTAGTCAAAGGAAAACGCTGAATGTGTGGCCAAATTGTTTTCAGCTTTGCAACAACCTCTTTCTTGATAAGTCATTTTATTTTTGTCTTAATTTTTAGCTATGAAAATTTTTTTTTTACAAAGAATTAAAAAAACTTGTAATATACCTTGTGAAGAATGTGGTTCTTAAGCAGCATTAGTTCCAGGTAGATTTATTTTTGTGCCTGCCTCATCCTGAAAAAGCACCTCCATTTTGAGCCAGAAGCCAAGACCCCCTTTTTCTTTTGTATAATGTTGTTCGTTGTATGCAAAAATGATTTTTTGAAAATATTAAAAACATTTATTTTATGAATAAGAAAACTAAAACCTTTTTTTTTTTCAGTTTCACTTTCTTTTATTAAACTTTTACTTTATAGGTAATAAATCTCCTAAACTCATTGACTTTTATCTTACAGTTGTCAGAACAAAGAAAAATATTTTTCAATTGAACATTGAATTCCTTTTTTAATGATAGTATTCAATGATTTATTCCTTGCCCTTTAATATGTATTCTGCAATTTCAATAATTGCCCTTTTGATACATATTCAACCTTTTTGCTTACTGATAATTTTTGCTTTATTTATGGAGAATTTATATGCTACATTGTAGAAAAAACATGATTTCTTTAATGAAAATTGCCTACAAATATGATTTTGGTTATGAAATTGATGAACAGGATAACTCATGGGCACCATTTTGTTTACTCTGTTCTATCCTACTTTAAGAGACGAATCAAAGGAAATGAGACTTAAGTGCCTTTCACCATACCAATGATCTCGAAAAAACCTAAGGATAATTTTTAGATGATTTTTTTTTTACTCCAACAGCTAAATGAATTACTTTTAAGAAGAAACAAGTTCTGTATTACAATATTGATTCAACAATAAGGCCAGTACCTCACAGTAAAGTGCTTCCTTTACAACAGCCATCTGTTAACTATCTTTTAGTTGATGCATATAATTCTGTAGTCTGGAGGGAAAATAAGTATGGTTTACATTCAATCAAAGAAACATTCAGACATTCATTTAATTAGGATTGAACCACTTGGCTATTGAGGCCATATTCTGGGAATGCAACAAAATTATACTAAATATTAATGCTTTATATGAAAATTGGATGGTCTTGAGATAAACATTTTCAAAAATAGCTATTAAGTGCAAAGCTAGTTGTGTTTATTAACATTGCATTATAAAGCATTATGAGGGCTAGTGACAACAGATCTCATAATTTTGAACCATAGTTGAGAGACAAGGATGACACGTGTGAGCTGGCACCCTCTCTCTGACATCTACACCATACTGATGGAAGTATTTTAAGCCTCAACAGATTTAACATGCATCAGGACTTCAGTGGCACTAGACTTGACTTGTGACTCTTCGGCCTCGAATCCATGAGCACTAGATTATTGCGGCCAATATAAGTGTGAAGTCCAATGATAAAGCTGTAGCGTTAATGGATCTCTAATAGCATCAGTATAGGTATATTCTCACCATTACAGATTGTAGAGAATTTTCTTTAAAAGTTCTCGATCTGAACATTAAGACTGTTATGTTGGTGTAAGGTTTGTTCCTGTCAGTATCAAATTCTAAAATAAAAGATGTATTTAGAAATTGACATTTGGAAACTTATAAATTACCAGTTTGAAACTGTTGTGAAGAAAAGATGGTGAAATTGTCGAATCGGCTACTGTCCGCCAAATTTTGAAAAATCGCTGATTTGGCGCGTTTTTGCATGTTGTGTTTGGGAGTAGCAACCCTACCACACCCTCACTCACTGATACAAAATCAAAAGGGTTACCATATTTGGCGCTCTTATCAATTTGGCAAGAAAATACTTGGCGGGATAAGTGGCCGATTCGACAAATCAAAAGAAAAGATTCATGGCTTTCATTTAAGAACATTGGGGGAAAATTTTCTAAAGAATAATTCTACAAACTTAAGTACAACTAAAAATATTATAAGCATTTTAAAACCTTGAACTGTCGCTTGTCATTAAAATTTCGTTTTGTGCAATGAGTACTGTAAACATGATTTCAACAACAGATCTTTCATGGAGTAGCATTATCAATTGCAGTGTATTGTAATAATACCTGTTGACTACTATTGGTTCAATGAGAGACCAAACTACTTTTTTAACACAGCAACTGGAACTAATGTAATTAAATTAATTCATTGTAAAATGTGTAAGAATATACAGCAGATAAATATAATTTTATTGTACTATCTCCTAAACCAGGGGTGTCCAACTCAAATGATCTTACAGGCCACTTCTGAAAAACATTATAATCCCGCAGGCTGCATATAAAAATTTATTTCTTTATATTAGATTTGGATCCATTACATTAATTTGAGAGAAAATTTATAACAGATTGATGTATTATTGTTTCATGTTTAATTAGTGAGATTTGTTTCTCAACTCTTTCACTTAGTTTTTGCAAATCGATTTCAATGTGTGTATTTGTGCATCTTGATTGATGTTGCATGTTTCTGTCCATTAAGTTTGAGCATGATTTATGTTTGATAAACTTCATTTTCGAAAACAAAAAAATTCGCAGTAACACAAGCTACATAAAATAGAAAGTGATGCGATTTGTTTAAAAAAACACACTAAAAGCTAAAATATTGCACAAAACAGTTGTATTTTGTAAATTTGTAATGAATCTCAGGGAGCAGCAAAGTTATTCAAGGCGGGCCACATGTGGCCCCCAGGCTGTGGGCTGTCCTAAACTGATATTGTAATAACCTATACATACA
>BMAO01023103.1:0-10611 GCA_019973975.1 Trichonephila clavata | reverse complement strand
CTAGAGTTGCACTACGATTTGTCGATATTGCAATGAGTGAGCACAATTCAGCGATGTGAGGCAAAATGTGAGCAAAGAATACTTGAGAGACAGATGCAAAAGAGTTTGTATGTATGGTAGTGACTTTGTCTATTAATTTTAATGTATTTTATTTTTAAGTTAGCACAAGCGGATAGCACAAAAGACACACATTTATTAAGCTCGAGAACGACAGAACCTACTTGTGGTTTCAAGCCTCGAACACACTGCTCAAAACTGAACAAGTAGGGTTGCCAGATACAATGTAAAATATAAACATCAAAATGTTACAGAGCCAGTCACCACGCATGTAACAGGCAGATTCTCCGAATGGTTCATTAAGACCCATTTTCCCCAGCACGTAAAGTTTAAAACCCCTTGTCATATTCTTAGGGTGCTTCTGTCAACAGTCAAGCCATCCGCAGCGAATTCGATGAGGGCGACTACATGCACGACAATCAGTCACTGGAGTCCCTTTAAGCTAGTGGCTTAACGGAGAATATTAGGGCCTCCTATAAGGTCAGGTTTTGGGTCTCAAGCCGTACCTGGTGTCAATCAGGCTTTGGGTCCTCTAGAATCCTGTCCCATGATGTGGAGGTGTATGCTACGTCACTGTTTTAAGCCCTTAGCTCAGGATTGTAACAAGGTCGTTTTTAACCTCACCTGAACCCAAAGGTACTTTTTTACGCCCCCCTATTTTCAGAGCACCCCCTCCTTCAGTTCTTACCTTGCCAGTTTTAATTTGAAACAAATTTTCCCTTAACTCTCTTACTCTTTTCCCTTTCTTTGTTTTTCTTCTTTGAAAAGTCTCTCCATTATCCACCACCTATGGACCAGCAGGGTTTGGCCACTCTTGTTCATTTTTTCTTACCTTACGGCATCACGGATCATCCACCCACACTTTTTTAAATTAGTACAGTAAATTAATGAAATCGTTTGCAATTACAGTATAGTATACATTATTGTATTAACTATTTTCAACTTATAATTATCATCTTTTCATCGTTTATCACTTTACTATCTTTTTCTTGTTTTTCATTAAGTCAATGTCATTGCACTAGTACAACAAAAGTTTTTTTGTAGCTTTGGTCATTTTAAAATCGTTAATGACATCATTGTAATCAATTTCTATTTTGAGTGCATAGCAACGTCAAACTGTTAGCTTTTCCTATTTTATAATAGATATCATTTCAGTCTACTCTCTTAAGAGGAGGAAAGCTTCTATCTGCTGTACAGTTTGTCACAAGAAGAGTCGAGTCAATTTTCATTATGACTTCTTCATTTGGGAAGTTACTTTCCAACTTGTTTTTCCTAATGTAGGAAGAGATTCATTCGTTTTAGCAGTTTTTCTATCCTCATATACGTTTTGAAATAATAACACTTTTCTGCATCGATGTCTTTGGAATAGCTTAGAGCCAAGTATTTCAGCTATATTGTCCCATCTTCTTGCTCCTTTTCATGAAAATTTCTGAAACCTAGAATCTTATGTTGAGAGCTTAGTAATGATGTAACTTTCGCTGTAATTTAAAATTTCCCCCTTTTTTTGCCCTTGGCACGTGCCTAAATCTAAAAGTGGCTCTGAAGTGTACGCCTGATTTGGTGCTAATGTTATCTCCCCTGGATTAACGAATGATATCGTGTACTGTTTTCAGATAAATCCCAATTTTTTTTATTAAGGAATGATGGTCGTTGCCGGGTGGGGAGATTTAAAGGGGAAGCCAGATTTTATCTTTGAGCTTCACACCAGCTCTACATAAAGCTTCGTGGTTTGAGATTGTACCATGTTCAGGCTGCGGATGGAACATGAATGAACATGAATCTGTACACAAATAGCTTTGTCTGTGTTTCGATGGGATTCATCCCTTACACGTTATTCATGAGAGATGATGCCTGACCTTCTCTCGCAATATGAATTCTTAATAGCCTGAATCGAATTCAAATTCATCCCTGGATGACAATCTCCCTCGATCTCTTTCCTTTTTGAATATTTGTGAGCTTCTATTGGACGTCGGACTCCCCCAGCACGAACTATTGAGGAATTAAGGCCTGCAATTAACTCAGCTTGCTTAGAAAGAAATATCTCAAAACACAATTAATAGCCTCATTGACAGTATCTTATGCAGTTTAAAGGCCTGTCAAAAGTGTCGGGTTTAGGTTCGATGGCACCCTAAGCCCAAGTTAATTTGATGCCTTTATATATAATAATAATACGAATAGTAATATATAATGGATCCGAATTAAATTTTGGTATTGAATTTAAGCATCAATTAAACACACACACACACACACATATATATATATATTTGGTATAACAACTAAACATACAATGTAGAATAAATTGAAAGAATAAAGAATAAAATAATTTAAAAGTAATTTTAGAATATATTAAACTTACGCTATATTGATTATTTTAAAAAATAATTCAACCCTTTTTGTATTGACATCTTGAGGTTGTCAAAGCAAGAAAAGAAGCATTAAAATTCGATCTTACAGTTGATAAAAAACAAAATCGATTTCAGATATTTGCCACCTCGAAAATTTTGGCGTCCCTAAAAATTTGCCACCCTAGGCCGGGGCCATTCGAGTCTAAGTCTAAATCCCTCACTGCCTGTGAAATTGACTTTTTTACACACATATTAAGTTAATCACGCTTTTGAGTGAATAGTATCTCTTTTGCATTCTAAAATGAGAAAACGTGTCGGAAAATTTTCATTTTACTGCATATTGAATCTTAAAAGTTGGCACAAGATATTAAGCCTGAGAAAAAGGCCAAGTGTATTGGATGTAAGGATTTGTCGTGAATATTTAAAGTTTTTGTTCATACATATTTCTTAAAACAATTGTTTCATTTATCATTAACAGGCGGCCCGAGATCCTACCCCAAAGACATATATCCGAATAAGTCGCAAGCGAGAAAGAGGACTCGGCATTCAGAGGATTCCAGAACGAATAGAAGTAACCAGGTGTCTGGGGCGATGTCAACAAACACCTTCTTGTGTCTGTTTCCGGTGAGAAGACAACTAAAACTGAAAAACAAATTTACTACAAGCGCAGTATTTTTCTGTTTAGTAAAAGGCATTTATTTAAATCATTTTGTTCCTTTTTGCATTATTTGAAAAAAGAAATCACATCTCCCACCCCTCTTCTTTTGATCACAATCAGTTTGAATCATCTCCTTGTTTTAAATCAGAGAATCATTCTTAGGCTAATTTTGGATCTTTTTGTAGCACTGGAAATCATTACTCTGGGAATTTTAAAGCTAACCAAAACTCAGTTAGTAAACACAGTTTTTTTACTACAACTCTAAATGAGTACTAGCAAAGGATTTAAAAGAGATGGCGAATGACAGAGAGGTTTGAAGATGAGAAGTCTCAAACGGCGGTCACTCCATTATTACATGTTGCACTAAAAGCGACATACAAATTATGATATCGATTCCTAACTATAAGCATTATCATTAGGTGATTCAATGAAAGCTGTACTGAAGAGCCATAATATTTAAGAACTTTTATTCAATAACGGAGGCTTGACATCGCACACATCGAAGACAGGAAATAACCTCTCTGACGATTTTGTTTAAACAAGAGTTTCCAAGAAAACGTTTAGCAGAGAAGTATGCTTATATGCGTTGAAAACTAGAGACTTGTTTCTTTTACCCGCTCGCATGTTAAAAAGCTCGCATTCCAAGTAACCAAACTCATCATTCTGGGAAACAATTAGAGCTTGGATCAGACGCCCACACAAAGGGGGAAGAGTCCCCGTTCCCTGATCCCCCACAGCCCTTGATTTTTTCTACGATTGATTATAATCCTATGTGCATATGATGTAAAATTTAATTAAGTATTTGTTATTAATAATTAATTCTATTAATTAATGCCAAATATTTATTCAATAATTAGTTTTTAGTGTCCCCCCCCCTAAAATCGACAAAATCAGAAGAATATGTTTTTTTTTATTGAAAACAATCATAAAATCTCCGTGCACCACAAAGTATCACACAGGGCTTACAGAAGTAAGTATCAAGCACACAATACAAAGGAATAAAGAAAAGAAAATCAAAGAAATTTTTTAAAAAATAATAAAAAAATAATAATTTTTGAGTTATGAAGAATTACAAATACTCATAACAAATTCACTGAACTTTTTAAAAGTACTTCTGGTGGAAAGCAGTTGAGGAAGATTCGGAGGCCAATTTACATTAAGTCCCTTAAATGCCAGTCTTAGGATATTCCGTTCTTTCAAATTTGGAACACAGAAGGAGCACATGTTCTACATTTTCCTCGCCACCAATATCGCAAACACAGGAAGATGACGGAACTAAATTAAATTTGTTCAAGTAGCTTTTAAAGTTGCCATGACCAGTTAGAAATTGGGTTATTTTGTTATTGGTATAAAAATGATGGCAGGACAGTCTCTCATTAATGATTGAAAAAAATTTTTTGTTACGCTCCCATTATTTGATGTGAGATATTCTTGGTTTCAAGACTTCACCATTCTTTCCTTCATAATCTTCTTGTAAAATGACTTAGGAATATTAACGGCAATGTCAATTTTGCGCTTAGTTGCAGCCTTGGCTAGCCAATCGGCCCGCTCAATTCCGAAAATGCTGTATCCGCGAACAAATGCAAAATCTATTGAGATGTTTTTATCTTTTAGGCTTTTAACTTGATTTTGGATCTCGACGATTATATTGTTAGATGAAGAAATACACTTAAGAGAATCCAAGGAGGAAAAAGAGTCTGTACAGATGAGATAGTCTGCGACACAATTTTGTTCAGTGATCCCTTTAATGTCGAAGTTTAAACATAAAAGTTCAGCTACAAAAACTGTGCATTCATCACGAATTCTAAATTGAAAGTACTCGAATTCTACACCACTCCTGAACACAACAAAAGCAAAACCATTTCTGCCAGTAATTTTACTACCATCATACCAGAATATGTTGGGCTGCGTTTTGGAGCATTATACGAGAATGGTAGACTTTGGACCCACTTCTTTTGGAACCACTTCTCTTTCATTTCACACCCTTCTTAAATCTCGCCTGCGTGCCTGATGTTTCCTGTATTTTTTGAATTCCCAGAAAGGAAATCTTTTCGTGTTAAGAGAAAAACAGTGCATAAAAATACGTAGTAGTTTGTAGGGACCGTTGTATTATTTCGTGTTAAGCGATATTTCGTATTAAGCTTTTTCGCGTTGAAGGTATTTCACTGTAATTATAAATTTAAAATAATTTTCTTAGTAAAATTTTTTTTTATGAACCATATCTATACTTATTTTCATGCGTTGTCATCCACTTCTGAGATATGGTCCAAATTTCAAGTCTCTAGCTCATCGGAAAGTTAGTTTTAAATCGATTACAAAATTCCACTCAGACAGACATACAAGAAAGCCAGTTAATAAAAACATGGTAATTTAGGGGCTCCTCTTTGACCCCTTAGCCACGAAATTGAATACGTAGACACAACACGACCCGTGCTATCGACAGGTGGTCTTTGTTCGTGTAAATTCGTGTGTTACGGAGTTACGGAGCTCCTGTCGAAATCGGGGCCTGGGTTCCAGACTAGAACTTATTCTTTCACATTTCATGCATTGCCATCCTATGGTCTTAATTTCAGTCTCTATAGCTCATCGGGAAGTTAATTTAAAATCAATTACAAAATTCCTCTGGGACAGACAAGAAGACGAGTTAATAAAAATATGGTAAAATATAAACACAAAAAATAATGAAAATAGATGTATTTTGGGGAGGAAATTGTGAAAAGTAAATTCAAAACAAGTCTAAATCGGGAAAGAGGGTGGTTTTTTTTCCTTAAAGGGGCGTAGTATTGGAATTTTTAACATTTTTCATTGATAAAAATAACATGGATTATTAAGATATTGTCTAATGTAACGAACTTTTTTACAGGATTGCGACTACAGGAACAGGAATCTGTGAAATTTTCACCAACACGAGTAATCCCAGCATCTTAAATACAATTGGCTTTGTATACTACGCTGAAGTAAGTAAAAAGTTTTTTTCAGGACATTATTACTTTGTCGATCCACTTTGAGTGAATATTTTTGAAAATTCGATGAATAATATACACAGTGCGGCAAATAAGTTTTAACACTCGTCCCAGAGCGCAGGCCTTAAATATGACCCTGAAACAAAGCGACAAAGGGCGGAATGAAAGTCAGAAAATTCACCAATTCCATCCAAAATCAAAACAATCCTTATTACATTCTTCGATGTTAGGGATATTATTAACAAAGAATTTGTTTCAACTGGACAAACAATTACAGATCAGTAGTATATAGCTGTTTTAAAACGTTTGACGGTCAGAATTCGTAGCATTCGTTTAGAATATCGGACTGAAAACAGTTGGTTTTTGATGCAAGACAATGCACTCAGTCTCACCTCCCTTGTTGTTAGTCGATTTTTGGAAAAATTAATGTCTGAGCGTTGAACTATTCACCGCATTCACTTGATTTAGCACCCTTGACTACTCCTTATTCCTTAAACTTAAAATGAAATTAAACGAGTGTTATTTTGAGGATATTTCGACCTTACAAGTAGCTTCGATGCATGCTTTGCAGGCCATTCCACAAAGTGATTTACAACAGGTGCTCGATTCCTTAACAAATCACTGTAGCAAGTGCATTGAGGCCAGAGGGTCCTATTTTGAGCAAAAAACCAAAACAGGAATTAATTTCTTTTTTCCATTTCCTTTTACGGATACAGTCTTAAAACTTATTTGCCACACTGTGTATATTAACTAATGCGCTTATCAGGGTTTTCTTCTTCTTCTTTTTTTTATAAAGATGCAAAATAAATAAGTAAAGTGCAGAAAAGCAATTTTTTGCAAAAATGCACAAAAAAATAATAATAAATAAATTCAGGAAAAACAATTTTACTCAATGTTTGATCAGATAGCCGCATCATCCGAGTAATTAATCAGCTATGAACTTTGTAATCGACAATGTTCATATCGAGTTTTTATTTTAATGAAGCCACCCCTACCTCAATTGCATGGAATAATGGAGATGTTATATGTAATAAATTCTGGGGCTCAAAGTTCTGCGATGTCCGGAGAAAGCGTTACCAATTTGCTGTGTGCATCACTTAATGGTGTTCAATATTACAAGGCGCGTCACCATTCAAAATTAATCAAATTTATAACAAACTGGACTCAAAATGTTGCATTTATTAAAATCGTTCCAGAACAACAGGTTTGAAGTAGCAAAGTGGTCATAGTCACGAACTCGAGGATGGTGTTGCTGAGTTATGGTGCCACTGAAAACCCACCATGTTGATGGGCTGCAGCATGTTAAATCCGTTGAGGCTCACAGTCCTCACGGTGGTCTGCTGTGGAAGTTATGGGAGGAGATGCCAGCTATGGTGTCGTCATTACCTTTTGACCAAAGTTCAACATTAAGATGTTCGTCGCCAATAGCCCACATCCTTTAAATGAGGTTCAATTACTACTCTTATGTAGTCACAAATGGTTCTCCTGCGGTGGAATGGGTTCACGGGATTCTGGAGTAGAGGGACATCTCAATCTTTAATCCCTATTTATTCCCTTCTAAATCATTGCATTGCTGTTTAACTCTTGATTAACAATCTCAGTTTTCTTTTGGGTTAATTTCTTGTTTTTGTACAGCAAAAATATATCTTCAATAGAATTCAATAATCTCTATCCCCCCCCACTTTTTTCTCTCTTTATTTATTCTATGCTGCTCCTTTCATTGTTTTTGTTTCCTTAAAAAGAAACATGGGAGAGAGTCTTAGATGTGTGTGTGAATAATCCTCCTTCCGGTGATGAATCATTTTTCTTTAAATTGAAGGACAAATTAAAGAGGGGAAAATATCATCAGAAAGTGATGGCATCAACTGAAAACATGAATGGAAAGAAGCATTTTTTATTATTATAATTATTTTTTATATTTCCTGCCTTTTTTTCCCCGGTTGTGGGGTGTACGGTGCATTTGTACTGAATAATTTTATTATTTTTGATGTACTTGTAAGAATGCTGGAATAATGTATGTGCTTTCTTCCTAACTTTATATTTTCTTTTATTATTATTATTGCATTGTGTATTTACATTATGTTCACGTATACGTATGTATATCGAGCAGTTACCTTTAAATTTGCATTATGCTGTATTTCTATCTTCGGCTGTTTAAAATGTAAACTTTGATTTTTTTTTCAATTAAGACGTGGGGGTGGTTGCTTCCCGAGGGATCGGCTTATAGTTCTAAGCCCTCTTCGGGTGCGTTCGATTCCCTTGGGCATTCTGCCAATAGCTAAACGTTGCTCGAGAGGGTGGTGTCAATTCAAATCAAATTAAATCCAGAAAAACACTAGTACTAATGGTGGTGGACCTCGTAATATTGTGCCACCATCAAATGACGAGGATTACATATGAGGTGATGAGCTTTCTTCTCTTTCTTATCACCTGAAGACATTGAAGTTTAGTTTTATTTGATATGTGGTAACACTTGCCATACGAAAGGTCTTTAATAGAATTAAGATTCGAATCTACATACCGACTTGAGTATCGCCAACCGCATAGCTTGTGACGGTGGTTGCCGCAATATCATCTACTTATTTTGAAGCACGTAGAGAATTAAATACAGATGGGTGATATAGATAAATAAACAGGGTGACCCGAAAGTTATTTAACATTTAAAAATCCAATAATTCACGGAATAATGCGGGTAGTGAGATCAAAATTGACACTCATGCTTGAAATGGCAAACTTTATTGAACCCCCCCCCCCCGCAAAAAAAGAGAGAGAAAAGTGTGTGTGTACTTATGTACACAAATAAGAAGTTATACGTCTTTGGCGTAACCAGATAAAAATCTTTTTAAAAATTTTATCCTTCGCGTTATCCTACGTTTGTAGAAAAAAAGACACTAATAATAGAAAAAAAAGGTATTTTTAATACATTGAAGGTTTTGTTATAACGCATTATCTAGTTAAATAAAGTTTTTTTAAATATCATAATAAAATTATTTCTACATAATTAAATAAATTAGAAGTAAAAAAACCTTTTTAAAAACAAGCTTTTATTTAAATGCGCTAAAAAGAATAAAATAAACTTTTTCTGTAAAACTTTTTTTACTATCAACTGATAACGTCATTACACAATTTATATGATATAAAAGCTTGTCGCGAGATTAAAGTACTCTTATTTACTTAGTTTGAAAATTTTACAAATTAAAATCAATCAGATCAATTTACTTGTTTATCTGCAGAGGTAAATCTCGCTACAAGCTTTTATATCATATAAATTGTGTAATGACGTTATCAGTTGATAGTAAAAAAAGTTTTACAGAAAAAGTTTATTTTATTCTTTTTAGCGCATTTAAATAAAAGCTTGTTTTTAAAAAGGTTTTTTTACTTCTAATTTATTTTTTACTTTTTAGTTATCACTGGACAGGTTTCTCTCTGTCTGTTCATCTCATTTAACGCATCTTTGTTGCTAGGTCGTTTGCCGGTTATTTTCGAACAGTCTAGCTAAATGAATTCTCGCAAAAAGTGTACTAGACGTAAAACACAATTTTTTTTTAAATCCGTAATTTTTAAGCAATTTTTTCACTCTTCGTACAGATCTTGGGTAATATTTTTCTGCACACGAAAAAAAAGTTTTTATGAGATTATCTTCATAAATGACGAAGTTATTAATGTTATTAAAATTTTGAGTATTTTTTGAAAATCGTAAAAAAAAAGTTTTCGGCATTTTATTTTTTAAATGACTGATTCTAAAAGAGCAACGCATAGGCTGTTTTAGTACGGAATGTCGATTTATTTAAACAAAAAAAAATTCATGCGCAATAATTTAGACATTTTCATAAAAACGCATCGATTGTGACTCATTTAAAAAAATCGCAATAAATACAAATATTATTATTTATAAAAAAGATTATACCGTATCGGAACAAATAAATGATTTTTCCGATTCTGTAATTATTTTTTTTCTGGGTTTCATAGATTAAAAAGTTAGATAATTTTTTTAAAGAATTTCTACAATACTCCATCTCAGTTTAACTTGGCAGCGTTGAGAAAGGAATACAATGTACCACAATCTACTTGAAAAATAGCTCTACTTTTTTGTTTTGAATTTAAATCCAAGAAAATAGATAGAAATTTGTAAAAAAATTGCATACGTTGTAAAAATTAGATTATTTTTACGTTGTAGAAACGTAATTATTTTTAAACAAATAATTATTACTGTCATAGCGCAAACATTATGAAATTCCAGTTTGGCTGAAAACCGATTTTCGACGCCAACTTTTGTCCTTGTTGTAACAGTAACATTATTACAACAATACAGACATATCAAAGTTGGTCTGCATTGTTGTAATAATGTTAATGGTTTTTAAGGTTTTTAATTAATATATTCTTAATTAATTGCAATATCGGAATATAAATGGTCAAAACATGCATTGTCATCCAAACTAAACGTGTATACAAAATTTCAGCTCAATAGGATGAAGATATCAGCTTCAAAATTGAGTTGCAAGATTCCACCCGAACAAATTACATACATACATACATACATACATACATACATACATACATTGTAAGTTAAATAAAAGCTTGTAAAAAT